>BLSH010349043.1:756613-820216 GCA_018402905.1 Glandirana rugosa | reverse complement strand
TTGGGAGGAATTGTGCCCCATCTTTTGTGTCATTGGGAGGAATTGTGCCCCATCTTTTGTGTCATTGGGAGGAATTGTGCCCCATCTTTTGTGTCATTGGGAGGAATTTTGGCCCATCTTTTGTGTCATTGGGAGGAATTGTGCCCCATCTTTTGTGTCATTGGGAGGAATTGTGCCCCATCTTTTGTGTCATTGGGAGGAATTTTGGCCCATCTTTTGTGTCATTGGGAGGAATTGTGCCCCTCTTTTGTGTCATTGGGGGGAATTTTGGCCCATCTTTTGTGTCATTGGGAGGAATTGTGTCTCTTCATTGGTGCCAGTGAATGAAATGGTGCGTTTGGAGACCACTGGTCTAAAAAGTGTCAAAGCACGAAAAGAGCAGCTACCTTGTAAGACTTTGCCCTTGCATTATCAACTGAAGAGTGGTCCACGTTCAGATAGGGTTGCCACCTCATCCCTTTAAAACCGAACACATATGAATTACACAGGTTCTGTGGCTGATTAAGGTGGTAATTAAACTCACTTGGTGCCTTATCTGCATTTAGTTAGTCTCAGAACCTGTGTAATCCATATGTGTTCGGGTTTAAAGGGATGAGGTGGCAACCCTACGTTCAGATCACCTTCAGAGGACATTTGACAGGCAGTGAGGAGGCATTAGATTACCTCCTCACTGAGTGTTTTAACCCCTTAAACTCGCACCAGTGCACCACAACTGCATGCTTTGCACGTGGTTTTGGAACAGTTGCAGGGCGCCTGCATTCAGTTGATTCGGTCTCATTCGGTGGGCGATACAGCTTGCCAAATGCAATAGCAGGGATCATTTTTCACTTTGCATTGTGGCTGCAGCATAAAGCCTGGTACACACTAATAGTTTTTTTTTCGTTCAACCCAGTGGATTGAACGAAAAAACTGACAGCTCCGATCAGAGCCATTGTACTAACAATCCGACGTTAGTATAGCGATCTCCCCCGCTGAGCTGTCGTGTTCTGACAGGGGGACGCCCCCGCCAGAACACTCCGGTCAGCGCTCTCCGCCAATGGTGGAGAGCGCTGATCGGGAGCCAGTCGGCTGCTGGTTTTCCCGCATGCTCATCCGACAGAAGCCGGCCAAACAGCTTACTTCTGTCGGGCGACTAACATATGTATGGGCCGAATCTTGGCCGTTTCTTATTGAACCGGCTGATGTCTCCCGACATTTGGCCAGTGTGTACGGGACTTTAGTGTTTTAGAGTATTATTTATGATTATGATTATTAGTGAATAGAAAATCAAGTGTGATTCACTAATATTAATGATTAATTGTACCTGTGGACCTTTTTTTTTTTTTGAACACATGGGTGGGTTATGTTTGTTTCCACATTGTAACATTAGCTCTGTTTGCTTAGTGTTTTATAAGTGAAGAATCAGTCACTGTATAACTTCAACTTTTGTTTAGCATTAGCACTTACAAGTGAACAATTTTTACTCCAATTTTGATGGGAAGAAGTAAGGCATTTGCAGCCCCACACTAAAGGCCCGTACACACGATTAGAAAATCGGAAGTAAAATTTTGTCCGCTGAAACGATCTACCAATTATCTGATCGTTAGTATGGTGCTTTCGTCAGCTGATTCCGAATTTTTGGACAACAAAAACTGGATGTGCAGGCTATAAAATGTGTGTCGTATGTGAACACAATGTCCCATTTTCGTTTAATTAGTACAGGTTTTGGCAGAAATAAAATCATAAGAGAAAGACTACGCATGCTTAGAAATTGAAATACATACAAAACAATTTAACACATTACATCACTTCTAAAGTTGAATTCTGTTGTACGAGAAATTTTGTATGTTGAGTAACCTCTTGGCTTTTGATATGAGACTATCATGCAACCAAAAAAACGGACGAAAATCTATACTACCCGATCTGTATGTAGTAAGTGCTTGCTAGCTTAGATAGACCATAGTTAGAGGTTTGAGTTTTTTTAAATCAGTTCTATTGCTATTTGAGATGAGCAGATTTCTGGCAGGTGGGCTTTAAGCACAGGGATCTGATTTCTAGCATCCACAAGAAACCAAGCTGTTAGGTAGATTTTACCCAAGAATATACTAAAACTGATAAAAGTTTTGGCTGGCCTGGCCCCTAATCCCAGGCTAATACTAAGCATATGCGCAGCTTGAGATATGAGACAAGTGTGAAAAAATCCCCGTGCTACAAGATATTCTGCAGCTGACTTGTCACATTTGGATGCCTGCCATCCTCCTGTCTGCTCTCATAGGAGTCCACCATAAGGCCAATGCTGGGTAAAAGGAGGTGACTGGAAAAGAAAAGGTTTTTGCACTACAGCTGCCAGTGATATGTTTGCTTCCTTTTGGTCTGTTACATCTGAACTCCAGGAATTACTTGTATTGAATATAGTACTTACATTGGTCCAGCTTGTTGCTTACAGTAACATCAGCCTTCTGAAGAGTGACCCACAGTGGATCACGTTTCAGAACGCGCTTGACAGACAGTGAGGAGGCGTTATGTCTCCTCTTGTACAGTGGAGAAAGGCCCCAATAGTGGGGACAGTGATATGGGACAAGGTCACTAAGTGCAAAAACCATCTGACAAGATTCAGAATATAGTCCTTTTAAAAGTCCACAAGTGTATAAATAATGTTGTAATGTACCAGCAGATATGGGCAACAACCAGGAGAGTATAAGCAGCTCTGCAGGAAGAAAAAAGGAACAAGGTGCGCCAAAACTAATTGTAGTATATCAAACCACAATTTATTAAAATCAAGGGGTCAATTGGGTACTCACAAAAGGTTCTAAAATGACAGGCATATAAACCAGCTAGGAACCGGACAGCTGCGTCACATATCCTCAGGCAATCCCAGAGGGTCTGAGGAAAATGCGCTGATGCATTGAAACGCGTCACCCTATTGGCCGACACGATTGCTGATGTAATTTCTGGTTCTGCTGGACTTCCGGCTTCCGGTCCACGGCAATTGTGCATTCCAAGACCACACACAGTTGGCTACCGACAGCTGGCTGGCCGGCCAGCCATCTCCTCCTCCTGTTCCATCTGGATCTGAGCACCAGATTGCCTGAGGATGTGATGCAGCTGTCCGGTTCCTAGCCGGTTTATATGCTTGCCATTTTAGAACCTTTTGTGAGTACCCAATTGAGGGCTGGTGCACCTTGTTCCATTTTTCGTTATGTCTCCTCCTCACTGCCTGTTTTAACCCCTCAAAGCTTGCACTACCGCACGTCAACTGAGTGTACTGTACACAATTGCAGCACAGTGTCTGGACAGTTGTAGCACAGTCCCATTCATGTGAATGTGTTGTTACTGTCCACCGAGCATGACAGAAGGTGTCACGTACCTGGTAGGCGAGTCTGACTTATGCAGTAGGCAATTTCCCTTACTAACCTGACTCGGGAACCCCTGGGAGTGCAGGAGAGCATGAGGGTCGGACTGGGTCACTGGTGGTGGTAGAGAGTCCATTGGAGCGCTCGTGCTGGAGCGTGGTCGTACAGGCTGGGTTGGTAACTGGCTTGTGGTGCAGTACAAGGGTTCAGGCAAGAGAGTGTTCGGGTTTGATCAGAGTTCAATAACAGGCTGGTGACAGAAGTACAGAATGATCAGGCAATCGGAGGGTCGTAGGCAAGCCAGGGGTCGGTGCAGGCAGAGTTCAGACAATGTCAGGTCAAGCCGGGTCACAGGAACAGGTAACAGGTTACAGGTCGCTCGGGAAGACAGGTCACATGCTGTAGATCAGACAGCACTTGCTGTAGGGTGTACTGTGTTGAAATAGAACCGTTTGGCGCCGTTTCCGACGTGGGCGCGCGCACGGGCGAACGTGCAAATAGCGCAAAAAGTCCTCTAGCAGGGTTTTCTCTAACATTGCCCCCCCCCCAAGGGGCAGCCTCCGGATGCCCAGCCGGGCCTTCAGATCTGGATGGGACCTCCAAAAAGACCGGATAAGTTCCTTGGCATGGATGTGCCTTTCAGGTTCCCAGGAGTTTTCCTCTGGACCGTACCCCTTCCACTTGACCAGGTACTGGATCAAGCCCCCTCTTCTTCTGCAGTTGAGGATGGCCTCGACTTTGTACTCCTCTCCATTCACGAGAATTGGTTCAGGTGGAGCTGTGTTTCTTCCAGGAAACTGATCCTTTGTTACAGGCTTAAGCAAGGCAACATGCAAGATCGGGTGTACCCGGAGCGAAGAGGGGAGGTTCAGCTCGTATGCCACCCTATTGAATTTCCTCTTAACTGAGAAGGGCCCCATGAATCTAGGTCCTAACTTGCTGGAGGGGCAAGCAAGCTTTAAGTTCTTGGTAGAGAGCCAGACTTGATCGCCTGGCTGGAGGTCCAGTCCCCCCCCCGTCTTCCTCTATCAAAGGCTTGTTTGTTATGCACCTGTGTCCAGGCCAGAGTCTCCTGGAGCAGCTTGTTACTCTCTTCCAGAAAGTTAGTAATATCCTGTGTGGCAGGCACTGCGCTTTCGGGTACCATATTGGGAAGAAGAGAAGGATGGTAGCCAAGGTTCGCCCAGAAAGGTAACTGGTTGGTGGCGGAGTGGTTATATGCGAATTCGGCTTCCGGCAGCAGGGAGGCCCAATCGTCCTGAGCTAACGATGAGTAACAGCGTAGATACTGCTCCAGGGTCTGGTTTGTCCTCTCTGTCTGACCGTTGGTTTGAGGATGGTAGGTGGAGGAAAAAGCCAGTTCAATTCCTGATGTTGAGCACAAAGCCTTCAAGACCCTGGAGGTGAATTGCACTCCTCAGTCCAACACAATGTTGGTAGGTAGGCCGTGGAGGCAGAGGCGGATTATCTCCTTAATGAAAGCCTCCGCTGTCTGGATTGCTGATGGTGTACCCTTCATGGGAATGAAATGGGCCATTTTGGTGAGGCGGTTGACTACCACAAGGATGGTCGTGAACCCCTCAGAAGGGTGCAACTCCACTATAAAGTCCATGGAAAGTTGCGACCATGGGCGTTTAGGGACAGGAAGTGGATTCAGAAGCCCCCACGCCTTATCTCTGTCAACTTTATTACAAGCACAAGTAGGGCAGGCTTTCGCATATACCTTGCAGTCCTTGTTGGAAGATGGCCACCAGAACGACCTAGAAAGCAGATCTGCGGTCTTGCGACTCCCAAAGTGTCCTGCCAATTTGTGGTCATGACAAAGTTCCAGGGCTGCCGGACGCTGCTCTTCAGGGACGAAAATCTTCATACCGAACCGCCACAGCCCGTCTTGGAGGGTCAGCCTGGGATCCGGTGCGGTGGAGGATTCGGCAGTGGATTGCCTGATCCGGGATAAGAGGTCCTCTTAGACCAACAGGAAGCTCCATGCAGGAAGGATTGTATCAGGCGGGGAAGAGTCCCCTGATTCCAGAAACATCTGTGAAAGGCCATCAGGTTTCACGTTTTTAGACCTAGGCCGGTACGTGATGTGGAGCTGGAAACGGGAGAAAAAGAGAACCGGGGCTTGAGTCTCTTGGCTGTGCGCAGATACTCCAAGTTCTTGTGGTCGGTAAAAACTAGAACTGGGTGCAGGGCTCCCTCTAGCAGGTACCGCCATTCCTGTAGGGGAGACTTTATGGCGAGGAGCTCCCTGTCCTCCACATCATACTTTCTTTCCGGAGGTGTCAGTTTCCAGGAATAGAAGGCAATTGGGTGCAGAGCGGCCTTGGGACCTTGTCTTTGAGAGAGGAACGCTCCTACGGCCGTTTCAGAGGCGTCTACCTCCAGTATGTAGGGTAGAGAAGGGTCCGGGTGCTTCAGGATCGGATCGAAGGTGAAGAGCTCCTTGAGTTGCTGGAAGGCAGCTTGTGTCTCAGGTGTCCAATGGAAATGGGAGTTCTGTTTTGTCAGCTGAGTGATGGGGGTGATCATAGCTGAGAACCCCTTAACAAATTTCCTGTAAAAATTTGCGAACCCGACAAAATGTTGCACCGCTTTCTTGTCAGTTGGTGCTGGCCAATTCACTATGGCAGAAACCTTCTGGGGGCCCATGGTGATGCCTGAGACAGAGAGGGTGAACCCCAGAAAAGAGATACTCGAGCATTCGAATGCGCACTTCTCTGCCTTGGCGTAGAGGCTGTGCTGATGAAGGCGGCCTAGTACGCTCTTGACGTGGTTTCGGTGTTTCTCCAGGGAAGGGGAGAAGATGAGGATTTTGTGTAAGTACACCACCACAAACAGATTGTTAAGTACCTGGTAGTGAGCCTGACAGTCGGGGATGGCCTCTCCTACGACTCCGGTTCGTGGGACCGCTGGAGTTGGGAACAGCGGCCACAGGAGCACGGTGGGGTAAGAGTGCCTGTAGAAGTCCAGGAGTATCCATCAGCAGCGGACAGGAGATGTGCTGGAAGGGTGCTGATGTTTAGAGCAGGATACTTGTTGGGACCGGATGGTCGCAGGCACAGTAGCGGAGTCAGGGACGAGCAGGGTCGGCAATGGGCAGGCAGCAGAGGTACAGAAGGATCAGGCAGTCGGATGGTCGTAGGCAAGCCAGGGGTGGGTACATGCAGAGTTCAGGCAAAGTCAGGCAGGCCGGGTCACAGGAATCAGATAACGGGTAGCAGAACGCTCAGGAAAACAGGGCACACGCTGTAGATCAGACAGCACTCGCTACAGGAAGCAGGAAGTTTAAATAGAGCTGCTCCTCTAAGAACTAGAGGAAACAACAATCAATCAAATGCTATTAACCCTCCGCACCGTCTTCTAACATTGCCCCCCCCCCCAAGGGGCAGCCTCCGGATGTCCAGCTGGGCACTTCTTAGCGGTTGACTGCGGAGGAAGGCATTGACCAGGTCCGGGGCGGGGCATGCACATTTTGTTCGGGCTCCCAGGAATTTTCCTCAGGTCCGTAGCCCCGCCACTTAATCAGATATTGCATCTGCCCTCTTCTTCTCCTACAATCCAGTACAGCTTCCACTTCAAACTCTTCGTCACCATTGACAATCACAGGCTCGGGTGGACCTGTTTCGCAGTTTGGAAAGGAGTCCGGAACCGCTGGCTTCAATAGTGAGACATGAAAGACCGGATGAATCCTAAGATTGTCCGGCAAAACAAGTTCATAGGAGACCTCATTGATTCTCCTCTTGACTGGGAATGGTCCTATGAATCCAGGGCCCAGTTTCCTAGATGGGCAAGCCAGCTTTAGGTTGGTCGTGGCCAGCCACACAATGTCTCCTACTTGCAAGGATAACTCCCCTCTCCTCTTCTTGTCAAAGGCCCTCTTGCTATCCTCCTGCGCCTTGCTCATAGCTTCCTGCAACAGTTTGTTGTTGCGGCAGAAAAAGTTCAGCGTACTTTGAACAGCTGGGATTGACGACTCCGGGATGAGGTCTGGCAAGAACGTGGAATGGAAGCCATGGTTTGCAAAAAATGGAGTCTGCTTGGTGGCTGAATGATAGGCATTATTATATGCAAACTCCGCCATAGGCAGGAGCAACACCCAATCATCCTGCACAAAGGACGTGAAACACCGAAGGTATTGCTCGAGAGTTTGGTTTGTCCTCTCCGTCTGCCCATTAGATTGTGGGTGGTAGGCAGAGGACAGAGAGAGTTTAATTTTCAAGGTTCCACACAGTGCTTTCCAGAATTGGGAGGTAAATTGCACCCCCCGGTCAGATACAATGTCCAAGGGCACACCGTGGAGCCTCACAATTTCGTTAATGAATACGCGGGCAGTCTCCATGGCTGAGGGGATGCCCTTTAGAGGTAGGAAGTGGGCCATCTTCGTCAGTCGGTCCACTACGACGAAGATAGCTGTACATCCTTCAGAAGGTGGCAGCTCCACTATGAAATCCATAGAGATCATGGCCCATGGTCGACTGGGGACAGACAAAGGCTTTAGCAGGCCCCAGGCTTTGTTCCGGGGATTCTTGTTCCGTATGCAGGTGGTGCAGGCGGTGACATACTCCTTGCAATTCTTTGCCAGGTCGGGCCACCAGAAGGTGCGCTGTACCAACTCCAGGGTCTTACGGACACCGAAGTGGCCTGCTAAGGGATGATCATGGCAGAGTCCCAGGATGGTGACCCGAACCTCTTCTGGGACAAAGATCAGTCTCCCTTTCCATAGCAGACCCTCCCGTGCCTGTAGATTGTCCCTGGTAAGACTAGTGGTCCTTACTGTTGCTCGTTTGAGCTGTGACAGGAGGTCCCTCTGTAACAGCAGGAAGTTCCCCGCTGGTGGGAGGGTGTCCGGAAGTGCAGAGTCCTTAGCATCCCCGTACATCCGTGAGAGGGCGTCGGGCTTAACATTCTTGAACCCCGGCCTATAGGTAATGTGGAAGGAGAACCTTGAGAAGAACAACGCCCATCGGGCCTGGCGGGGTCTCAGACGTTTGGGGGACTTGAGATATTCAAGGTTCTTATGGTCAGTATAGATCAATATCGGGTGCGCTGCCCCTTCCAGCAGGTATCTCCACTCCTCTAGAGCGGCTTTGATAGCCAGGAGTTCCCGGTCACCCACGTCGTAGTTCCTCTCAGCCGGAGCAAGTTTCCTCGAGAAAAAGGCCACTGGGTGCACTAGACTCTTGAGACCAGAGCATTAGGAGAGGACCGCCCCTACAGCATTTTCCGAGGCGTCTACCTCTAAGATGTAGGGAAGAGTTGGATTAGGGTGGCACAGCACCGGAGCAGACGTGAATAGTCCCTTTAGTATTTCAAAGGTGGACTGAGCCTCAGAAGACCAGCGGAACCAGATTCCCTGCTTGGTGAGCTGGGTGATCGGCGAGATGATGGCTGAGAAATTTTTAATAAATTTGCGATAAAAATTTGCGAACCCAACGAACCGTTGGACGCCCCTTTTATCCGTGGGTGCTGGCCATGTCAGGATTGCTGTCACCTTTTGCGGGTCCATTTCAATGCCCTCAGAGGAGAGGATTAGACCCAGGAACTGGATGCTCCGACGCTCAAACTCACACTTCTCGGGTTTGGCGTAGAGGCGGTGTTGACGGAGCCGACCAAGGACAATTCTCACATGCCGCTGATGGTCTTCTAGAGAGGAGGAGAAGATGAGAATTTCGTCCAAGTAGGCTATAACAAAGATATCCAGGAAGTCTCTGAGAATATCGTTAATAAAAAATTGGAAGGTAGCGGGAGCATTGCACAAGCCGAAGGGCATAACGAGATACTCGTAGTGGCCAAATCTGGTGCGGAACGCAGTCTTCCACTCATCTCCTTCTCTTATGCGGATGTGATTATACGTCCCTCTCAAGTCCAGTTTAGTGAAGACCGTGGCAGAGCGTAGTCTCTGAAATAGCTCTGGTACCAGGGGGAGTGGATAGCGGTTCTTCACCATGACCCTGTTCAAGTTCCGGTAATCAATGCAGGGTCGAAGGGTGTGGTCCTTTTTTTCCACAAAAAGTATACCCGCACCGGCAAGAGAGGTGGAAGGGCGGATGAAGCCCTTCTGCAGGTTGTCATCAAGGTATTCCTTCAGTGCCCCCAACTCCTTTTCAGACAACGGAAAAATCCTTCCAAAGGGTATTTCGGCCCCGGGGAGGAGCTCTATTGGGCAGTCGTAGGACCGGTGCGGGGGAAGAGAGTCTGCGCCTTGCTTACTGAATACGTCTAAATATTCGTGATAGGCCTGGGGCACCTTCTGGCAAAGTTCATGATCTGAGTCCAGGCACAGCAGAGTTGGAGACAAGGGTGAAGTAGCTGGGAGACAATATTCTTGGCAATAAGGGGACGTAAACTGGATCATCCCGGATTGCCAGTTGATCCGTGGGTTATGAGCTTGGAGCCACGGCAGGCCCAGAATAACAGGAAACGGGTGAGGTGATGGTGTCCAGGCATAGCAGTTCCCGATGGCCGGAGAGAGTGGTAGTCGGTAGAGTTGGGGTCTCCTTTACTACCAGTCCAGATCTGACTCGAGACCCGTCAGCTAGGAGCACCGTGAACCCCTGTTCCTTGGGCAGGAGAGGAATACCTTGTTTGCCAGCAAACTCAAGGTCAATAAAGCAGCTGCAAGCTCCTGAACCGATGATGGCTGTGACCAACACGGATCTTCCGGGTAGCTGGAAGGACACTGGAAGGGCCAAGTGGGCTGACCAGGCTGGCTGGAGTGAGGGTCCTATGGATGACCCAAGGAGGGCCTTCTGTTGTTTAGCCGGGCAGTTGTGCACATAGTGACCTGCCTCACCACAATAGAGGCAGAGGTGGCCCTGACGCCGGCGTAAGCGTTCCTGCGGAGGCAGTGTGGAGCGGGCCGGGACTTGGGGTTGGGTCCGTGCTGGTTGAGGTGACCGTGCAGAGGCCTCTCGTCTGCGTTCACGCAGGCGACGGTCAATCTGGATAGAGAGTGCAAACAGATCTTCCAGAGAACTTGGAACACCCACACGGGCCAACTCATCTTTAAGGTCTTTGGACAGGCCCAGACGGAATCGATGCCGCAATGCTGCGTCATTCCAGCGAGTGTCTGCACTCCACCGCCGGAAGTCAGCTACATAGTCTTCGGTGACTCTATCGCCCTGCTGGAGTGCATGGAGCATGGATTCAGCGGTGGCAGCCCGTTGAGGGTCATCAAATAGTTGAGACATCGCCTGGAACAAGGAGGACAGGGTACTCAGCCGGGTGTCCTGGGTCTCCCACAGGTGATGAGCCCAGGCTTGGGGTGCGCCCTGTAGCAGGGATATGACAAACCCCCCCTTGATTTGCTCTGCCTGGAAAGTCCGAGGTTGCAGGGTAAAATAGAGCTGACAGGAGATACAAAAAGCCCTGAACTTGGACCGGTCTCCGGTTAACCTTTCAGGGGTAGGTACCTGGGGCCCTGGAGCGGGCATCGTAGTGGTCGAATCAAGGCTGGTGGTTGTTGCAGGGCCGGCAGTGGTGTTTACAACTTTTTCCTCGAGGAGGGCATTCTTCTCCTGAAGCGCCCTGATGGCTTGCGTAAGGTCCACGAGGTGTTGGTTGACCTCATGTAGACTAGAGGACCGCATGTGTCTTGGCATCAGGTATGGCCAGTATCTCCCCTTGGTTGCGTGGGGAGGTTTTGCCTGACTTGACGGGGCAGGTCCGCACTGAATGCCTAATGCCCCCGCAATACAGGCATAAGCCACTGGACAGATGTCTCTGCCTCTCTTTGGGGGGAGGAGCTGAGCGTTGTGGCCTGCTCGGCCGGGGTATCGGTGAGTGCTCGGAGTAGGAGAAGTATGTGGGGGTTCCGGATTTCTCAGCGAGTCGTTCCTGCAGGCGGCGATTGACCTGGATGGCCAGATCGACCAGGGCGTCCAAGGTTGGAGATACTCCCACATGAGCCAACTCATCCTTGAGGGGCTCGGACAGCCCAAGCCAGAACTGGAATCGGAGGGCTGCATCATTCCATGCGGTGTTGGCACTCCGGTGCCGAAACTCCGACACATAGTCCTCCACGGGACAGTGGCCTTGCTGGAGTGCATGGAGCGCGGCTTCTGCAGAGGAGGCTAGGTGTCGGTCCTCGTAGAAACGGGCCATCGCCTGGAAGAACCGTGCAAGGCTTGTGGTCTCAGGAGCCTTCCGCTCTAGTAGCCGGTGGGCCCAGGTCTGTGGCCCCTCTCGGAGAAGGGAGATGACCAGTGCCACTTTAGTGTCCTCCTGAGAGAAGATGCGGGGTTGCAAGGCAAAGAAAAGTTCACAGGATGTACGGAAAGCCCAAAATTTCCTACGGTCCCCCGAGAACCGTTCGGGCAGGGGCACCTGTGGCTCCATGGGTGCCGGCATGATGCAGAGCTGGGGGAGCTCCCGGATCTGGTCCTCCAGCCGAAGGTAGCCAGCTTGCAGGTCCTTCACCACTTGGGTAAAACTGGACAAGTGTTCCCACAGATCATTCGCAAAGGAGGGCCTCTGTGCAGACTCGGCCATGGCTGTCTGATACTGTCACGTACCTGATAGGCGAGTCTGACTTATGCAGTAGGCAACCTCCCTTACTAACCTGACTCGGGAACCCCTGGTAGAGTAGACAGGTGGTTCGGGAGTGCAGGAGAGCACGAGGGTCGGACTGGGTCACTGGTGGTGGTAGAGAGTCCGTTGGAGCGCTCGTCCTGCTGGAGCGTTGTCGTACAGGCTGGGTCAGTAACTGGCTGGCGGTGCGGTACAAGGGTTCAGGCAAGAGAGTGGTCGGGTTCGAGCAGAGTTTGTTAACAGACTGGCAGCAGAAGTACAGAAGGATCAGGCAATCGGAGGGTCGTAGGTAAGCCAGGGGTCACAGGAACAGGTAACAGGTTACAGGTCGCTTGGGAAGACCGGTCACACGCTGTAGATCAGACAGCACTTGCTGCAGGGTTTGCTGTGTTGAAATAGAGCCGTTTCTGTCACGGGTGCGCGCATGAACACGCAAAGAGCACCAAAAAGTCCTCTAGCAGGGTTTTCTCTAACAGAAGGTTTCATGCTGCGACATGTGTACACCAATGTCCAGTTGCCTTTGCAGCTTAAAGGGGGGTTGGTTGAGGGGCAGTGAAAATGATGCTCAATCATGTGTTTTTACTGCTCCCAGCTGCATATATAAATGAGACCTAGTATGCATATCTCATATCTGATGGGCTGGTGGAGAAGCTAAAACCACTGTAATAGTTGTCATTACTACACTGATTGCCAGCATCTTCTTGGTTCTGCTATGCTTCCATTCTGTACACTGACTAAAGGAGGTTGCTCACTTGGCACTGCCGCCATTCGTAGACCCCCTTGTATTTTTTCCCAGTGGGATGATGAGGTCACAATCTTCACCTCATTCAATCAGAGGATGCCCAGTGTTCATTAAAAATATATTGGGCATTCTTTGAATGGTGGAGGTGCCAAGTGAGTGACCCCCTGTGGTCAGTGTGCAGAGGGGAAGCCAATCTGCACCGAACCTGGAAGATGGTAGCAATCACTGTAGTATTACCAACTACTATTGTGATTTTCAACTTCCCAGCAGCTGATCATGATCATGAGTTATGCATACTTACATTGCACTAAGCTGGACTAATGTAAGTATGCAATTTAGAATATTCCTGGGGTTTATTTTTATATATATATCATTGAAAGCATTTTATTATATCCACTCAATAAGTGACAATAAAATAGCTTTTGATCCTTACACAAAATTGCGTGTGCTGGTAAAGTCTTCTTCCCACTGTGTATGTTATCTCAAGAAGCTGGATGGCTGAAGGCCACTATGAAGATGGTATCCATGGGAATGGTTCTGATCACAGTGCACAAGTGCAGTAAAAGGACCAGGCAAAGGACATTTCCATTGTAAAGACTGGTCCATGCCAGGCAAGGCAGCACAGTGAAGATTGCTGGAATGGGAAGGAACGTAAGTAATTACCAGGCAGGCTGCATTGAGGGGGCGGAGAGAGTAATTTGAGGTAAATTCTACATTTGTTCTTTTGCTATAAATCATAATACGAGTAAGGAAGGGATAGAGCACCTGTAAGGGTGTGTGCTTATGAGGTCAGCTGGTCAACTCCTGCCTGTGTCATGACCTAAAGTATGTCCAGGAAGTAAGGCAGAAGTAATGTATAAGTGTTTTCAAACAGCCATGAGGAAAAAGAGGTAAGTCTTTGTAGAATAAATGGAATTTTTTTTATTTTTGCAAAAAAGTACATTAATGCTATATTGGTACATAGGGGAGCTGGATTTTTTTTTAAAAAGGTGAACTTGGCCTTTAAGCCTCTGCCCCTAGACTAAGAGCATTACATCTTGGCAGCACTGAGAGGCTCACTGGCAGACAGAGTGGATTTTTTTCACACACACTTTACGCTTATCACATATGTAAACTACTTGAAAATCTCATCTAAATCTCATAAATACATACAAACATAGTCACCTCCCCCATTTGTCATACACTTTGTGCGATTTATAAACCCAAGTCAGACAGATATATTTTCATTTAGCGCAAGTGAGTATGTATGAATTTGTGTGAAGAAGCATAATCTGATTTAAGTCAATGCGTAATTGTCAGACTGAAGCCAACCATAAGTGCTACAACAGATCACCCAATACCTTTCAGATCTACCAACAGGTATATAGTGGAAGGAAATGCTGATTTGATACAAATTGAAAGGACTATTTAGTTAGGCCCTTGTGTTTTGCTGTTTCAAAGACTGCACAACCAGATTGTAATATGTATGGCCTGCTTTAAGTGTGTGTTTTTTTTTTTTTTGGATGCCACTATCCTGCCCCGTTTTGCCATTCCTCTTCCTCTACACTCTGGTCCCCTCTGTTTTAACACCCTTTTTTTTCTCCATCTACTCCACATTCCACACACTGTACCTGGCCCCTTCTACCATAGAGGGTCAATTCACTAGAGGATTCTGCATGCAATATGAAGGTCTTGACTCGTTATTTGGAAATATTGCATGAGATAACAAAAGAGTCAATTTTGGGTCAAAGAGCAGGATCAAGTTGGAGGCACCCCCCATCCCCCTCCTATCCTTCATCTTTTAAATCTCTATATCCCTTACTTTTGGTTACACCCCTCCCCCCTTCCCCCTTCTCCCCCCTCCCTTCTATCACCCCCCCCCCCCTCCTTCCTATACCCACCTGCATGCAACCATTGGAATTAATCAAGGTGACCAGCTGGACTGTCAACCTTGAACCTACCCCTAGTCACACACAACATCCACCCTGTGGCATTCTCCATCCTTTAAACTCCACCACCTTACTACCTTATTGAAACTTACCTAACCAACCCCTCCTGTCTCAAGAAGTCAGCTCAGTTCACAACAAAGTCAATACCATTGTGATTCTGACTTCGCTATAGATTTAGGCTGCATGTGCCTTTGCGATACAAAACTCATGCTCACTTTAAAATCTATGCAACTTTCCAGTCTGTACAAATCATTACCGTTCTGCTCTACATTTTCCTTACATTGGGTTAAAACGTTTAATCATTGTTATGGATCTGAAGTATATCTTTAGGCCGTTGGGCCCATGTCATTTTTGTGTTCATATTCTTGTATTTCTGAACGCTCCTAATAAAATATTATGGAAATGAATAAGAGTCAATTCATCAAAGTAAAATATCGAAAGTGAGGTAAATACCACAAACAAATAATGGAATAAATCATTAAAGTCAATTCACTAAAGAACATGCAAATGTGTTATTTATCACCTGGCAGTAGGCAGTCAGTATTTAAGGTTCCATTTACATTTGGGCATTCTGGGCATGAATTGTGGCAAAATGTGGGGTGCATTTGCGATGTTATTACTTCTTAATGGCACCCCAATCGCGTTGTGATTTTGGCACGAAAAATTGCACTGCAATTTCACGGAAAAATCACAACACGCAAGGCTTCACTGAAAAAGGAGCAGGGGTTTGTATTGGGGAACAGCTTTGCACATTGCAGTTTGCCACGATTGCAGTGCGATTTATTGTGCGACAACCACAGCAAAATTGCACAGGCATTTACTTTGTGTGTGTTCGCACATATTTATACATTCCTAGGGAAAATGACTTCATATTTATGCTCAGTGGCCACTGGTGCTCAATATTTGGTGTGTGTGGGGGGGGCATCAAACACTGCCCTCTACTCTGCTGCTCTGTGCCTGATCCCACCCCTTTTTGAAGCCAATTTGAACCTCAGGCTCAAATCATGTGCTTACAAATAAAAAGAACCCCATAGAAATCCATGCGTCCGGTGCCCCGCATGTACATTAGGGGCCTGGATGCATGCGTGGGGGGCACCCCTGTGCCCTGCATGGACGGGCTGGCACTGTTTATTCTCACATGCATATGCACGCAAATACATGCATATATTTGTGAGCACTGACAAAGTACTGACCAGGAAAATAGATTTTTCTATTTTTTTTTTTTTTACTCAAGAATATGCAGCGCTTGTTTACGCGCTTGTGTGCACAGGCAAATTGTGAACAATAGGCTGTATTCTAGGTCAGTAAAAAAAACGCTGTACTGAGCTTTTTCAAGCTGCAATGTGCAAAAGGCCTTAGCATGTGAAAAAAAATTGTGGAAAAAACAACGCCCAAAATAACACTAAATTTAAGTGATAAATATTGCAAAACATAATACTTAATGCATTCGGTAAATAACGCATGTTTTTTAGTGAATTGACATCTTTTGACACAAAAATTCATGCAGTATTTGTCTCTTAGTGAATTGACCCCCAAGGTGAAGGGATGGATATGTTCCTGGTACATGCAAACAATCAAATGTACTTTCAAAACGTGGAAGCTGCAATTTCACCAAAAAAAGTCCAAATAGTAGTCCATGCAACGATTCTAGCTTGTTGGTGACTTGTAAAAGCCAAGTGCTGCTAAACATGAACTAAATAGAATTCAGGTGAATTAAGTGTAGGTGTATTGGAAAAGTGTATGAATTGTTTGCATTCTGGGGGTAAGGATGAGCATGTTAAGAATGCATGTTGATATATACCGCCCCAGTATTTTTGGATGAGCAGGCGACAGAGACTTGGGAATTGGTAGTTCCAGGAAACTGCATAGACCAACTACCCTGGAGGTTGGGGATGACATAGTACGCAGATTAAATGCTAAGATAACAGTAGGGGTTGTAATATTTTAGGTAGGCTCTGTCTCCTTCTTACTTTAATTACTTTAAAAACAATGATATAAATAATTTTTCAATGATTCTTGAAGCTGAATACATTTGATTGATAACGTCAATTAAATACTCCCATTGGATACTAACCTAACTCTGTTGTGTTAGATATGTTCAAATTACATCTTCACTCTATGATTATACCAAACATCAAAATATCATCATCAATTCCAACAAAAATAAAAAATGTGTTACTTGTCAACAGATATGATGTCTACCCAGTTCCTAAATCCTCTTACAGTCATGGTCGCTTTCACCATGGACTGAAACTGAAAGACTGAGCTGTGTTTTTTGCCTTTAATAAATAACGTATAAAAAAATGGAACTGTAACATTTTAAAGTTGTTATAAGGAATAAGACACATTAACTATTTACATAATATTGTAACTGATAGTCATGAAAATGAATGTATAGGACAAGGGGCCTTAAGTGAAGGTAGCTATACCACTTGGGTGTATGGGAACCAACTTATTGGGATTGTATCTCTGAATAATTAAAAGATTTTAAAAAATCAAACAGGATTCTCTGCATTTTCAAACCTGAAATCAACTTAAAGTGTTATTAAAGTAAAAAAAAAAATTCTATAAAAATAACAAACATGTTATACTTACCTGTTCTGTGCAGTGGTATTGCTCAGAGCTGCCCCGATCCTCTTCTTCTGGGGTCCCCAGCGGCGATCTTGGCTCCTCCTTTTCTTTTGAGGGACTATCATAGCCAGCTGCTGGCTATGGGGAGAACGTAGTCTCTGCAGTCCTGACCTGTGTGTCTATAGAGCTGTGCTCCATGGACTTACACAGTGGGACTTAGGCCCGCCCTCCACTTCCTGCTCGCTGCATCTGATTGACAGCAGCAAGAGCCAATGGCTCCTGCTGCTGCTTTAATGCTGTGTAAAGGGGAAAAGAGGGGAGAATAGAAGCAGCCATTCGGAGCACTGATCTCTTCTCCCCTCTCTCACTCTTCACACAGGGAAGGGGGGCACAGGGAAACTGAAAACTTTTTTTACCTTAATGCAAACAATAAAAAACGTTTTTAGGTTTAGTAACACTTTAATGCATCAGGTAACATTGTCAGTATATAAAGGCCCATGCCACGTACAAAAAATTGCAGAAAGAAAAAAGAGAAAGGACACTAACAAAAATGGATAGTCCTGAACTTTACTGGGATGACATGAGACAAACCATATTTGCGTAAAAACACGATTTTATTGCATGACAATTAAAATTCACAGCGTTTCTTATAAAATCATTTTAAATAAAACAATACATAGAATAAAGTGCTTAGTTATGATACTTAAACCTTCCAACATACAGTATCTCACATGTTTGTAAATATTTTATTCTGTCTTTTCATGTGACAACACTGAAGAAATGACACTTTGCTACAATGTAAAGTAGTGAGTGTACAGCTTGTATAACAGTGTAAATTTGCTGTCCTCTCAAATTAACCCAACACACAGCCATTAATGTCTAAACTGCTGCCAACAAAAGTGAGTACACCCCTAAGTGAAAATGTCCAAATTGGGCCCAATTAGCCATGTTCCATCCCCAAAGTCATGTGACTCATTAGTGTTACAAGGTCTCAGGTGTGAATGGGGAGCAGGTGTGTTAAATTTGGTGTTATCGCTCTCACTCTCTCATACTAGTCACTGGAAGTTCAACATGGCACCTCATGGCAAAGAACTCTCTGAGGAACTGAAAAAAAGAATTGTTGCTCTACATAAAGATGGCCTAGACTATATGAAGATTGCTAAGACCCTGAAACTGAGCTGCAGCATGGTGGCCAAGACCATACAGCGGTTTAACAAGACAGGTTCCACTCAGAACAGACCTCGCCATGATCGATCAAGGAAGTTGAGTGCACATTATACCCAGAGATTGTCTTTGGGAAATAGACGTATGAGTGCTGCCAGCATTTCTGTAGAAGTTGAAGGGGGGGGGTCAGCCTGTCAGTGCTCAGACCATACGCCACACACTGCATCAAATGCAATACATAGAATAAAGTGCTTAGTTATGATACTTAAACCGTCCAACATACAGTATCTCACATGTTTGTAAATATTTTATTATATCTTTTCATGTGACAACACTGAAGAAATGACACTTTGCTACAATGTACAGTAGTGATTGTACAGCTTGTATAACAGTGTATATTTGCTGTTCCCTCAAAATAATTCAACACACAGCCATTAACATCTGAACCGCTGGCAACAAAAGTGAGTACACCCCTAAGTGAAAATGTCCAAATTGGGCCCAATTAGCCATTTTCCCTCCCTGGTGTCATGTGACTCGTTAGTGTTACAAGGTCTCAGGTGTGAATGGGGAGCAGGTGTGTTAAATTTGGTATTATCGCTCTCACTCTCTCATACTAGTCACTGGGAGTTCAACATGGCACCTCATGGCAAAGAACTCTCTGAGCATCTGAAAAAAAGAATTGTTGCTCTACATAAATATGGCCTAGGCTATAAGAAGATTGCCAAGACCCTAAAACTGAGCTATAGCATGGTGGCCAAGATCATACAGTGGTTTAACAGGACAGGTTCCACTCAGAACAAACCTCATCATGTCGACCAAAGAAGTTGAGCGCACATGCACAGCACCATATCCAGAGGTTGTATTTGGGAAATAGATGTATGAATGCTGCCAGCATTGCTGCAGAGGTTGAAGGAGTGGGGAGTCAGCCTGTCAGTGCTCAGACCATATGCCGCACACTGCATCAAAATGGTCTGCATGGCTGTCATCCCAGAAGGAAGACTCTTATAAAGATGATGCATAAGAAAGCCCGCAAACAGTTTATTGAAGACAAGCAGACTAAGGACATGGATTGCTGGAACCATATCCTGTAGTCTCATGAGACCAAGATAAATTTATTTGGTTCAGATGGTGTCAAGCGTGTGTGGTGGCAACCAGGTGAGGTGTACAAAGAAAAGTGTGTCTTGCCTACAGTCAAGCATGGTGGTGGGAGTGTCATGGTCTGGGGCTGCATGAGTGCTGTGGGCACTGGGGAGCTACAGTTCATTGAGAGAACCATGAATGCCAACATGTACTGTGACATACTGAAGCAGAGCATGATCTCCTCCCTTCAGAGACTGGGCCGAAGGGCAGTATTCCAACATTATAACGACCGCAAACACACCTCCAAGACGACCACTGCCTGGCTAAAGAAGCTGAGGGTAAAGGGGATGGACTGGCCAAGCATGTCTCCAGATCTAAACCCTACTGAGCATCTGTGGGGCATCCTCAAACAGAAGGTGGAGGAGTGCAAGGTCTCTAACATCCACCAGCTCCGTGATGTCGTCATGGAGGAGTGGAAGAGGACTCCAGCAGCAACCTGTGAAGCTCTGGTGAACCCCATGCCCAAGAGGGTTAAGGCAGTGCTGGAAAATAATGGTGGCCACAAAAAATATTGACACTTTGGGCCCAATTTGGACATTTACACTTAGGGGTGTACTCAGTTTTGTTGCCAGTGTTTTAGCACATTAATGGCTGTGTGTTGAGTTATTTTGAGGGGACGGCAAATTTACACCGTTATACAAGCTGTACACTCACTGCTTTACAATGTAGCGAAGTATAAGTTCTTCAGTGTTGTCACATGAAAAGATAGAATAAAATATATACAAAAATGTGAGGAGTGTACTCACTTTTGTGAGATACTGTATACGCTTGTGTCTGGATGGAACAGGATGAAGGTTTGTTGGTGGTTAAATCTTCCTAGGGTCGACAAGTTCTGCTGAATTGCGTAGCTTCTTCGGGACCTATATATTAAAGTGGTAGTAAACCCATGCATTTCACAGGTTAAAAACCAGTCACATTTCCGGCATGTGCCGGAAATGTAACACTCCCATTGGTTGTGCTCTAAAGCATACTGTCAAACCATCCAATGGCTGGCGTCATAGCTGATCACATGTGCAGCATCATGGCAGTTGTAGATTAAACAGAGGCCAAGATGGCAGCTTCCTTGGCTGAAAATGATAGGAGGGTTTACTACCACTTTAAGTATCGTATTCTGTGTAAGCTACGCAATTCAGCGAAACGCGTCGACCCTAGGAAGATTTAACCCTCAACATATCTTCACCCTGTTCCATCTAGGCACAAGGGTATATGTTGGAAGGTTTAATTATCATAATTAAGTCCTTTATTCTATGTATTGTTTTGTTTAAAATGATTTTATAAGAAACACTGTGAATTTTAATTGTGATGCAATAAAATCTTGTTTGTCTGATGTCATGTTAGTAAAGTCCAGGACTATCCGTTTTTTTCCTGTTAGTCTCCTTTCTCATTTTTCTTTCTAACATTGTCAGTAATTGTGCCTTCATTTCATGTCTTGATTGCAAAAAAACAACAAAAATTGAGATTTACTATTTTTATATACCTAAATATAACATTCTTTTTCAACAATCTTTTGAAGTCATCTTGGTAGAGTACTGGTAGGACTGGTGATGAGTTCAAAAAGATGGAGAAGCAGGTATGGGGACATATTGGACTGTCCATTGGGGGTTTGTAAACAAAAAAAGATTAAGAACACCAGGTGGTAAAAGCTAAATGAAAGTGATATTAACCACTTCACCCCGGAAGGATTTCCCATGTTAGGACAAGAGCACTTTTTGCGATTCGGCACTGCGTCATTATAACTGACAATTGTGTGGTCGTGCAATGTCGTACCTAAACCAAATTTGCGTCCTTTTTTTCCACAAATAGAGCTTTCCTTTGGTGGTATTTGATCACCTCTGCGTCCTCTCTGATTACCGCTATAAACAAAAAAGAGCTACAATTTTGCAAAAAAATAATATTTTCTTACTCTTTTTAAAAATACAAATCCAAAAAAATATATAAAAAAACTAATTTATTCATCGGTTTTGCCCGATTTACATTCTTCCTCATATTTTTGGTTAAAAAAAATTGCAATCAGCGCTTATTGATTGGTTTGCGCAAAAGTTGCCGCGTTTACACACCATGAGAATTAATTTCTGGCGTTTTTACGGTCTAGGGGTTAACTGTGTTCCCTAGGCGTATTCTAACTGTGAGGGGGTTGGGCTACCATGGGCATAAGAGATCAAACTGATCCCAGTGACAGGGATCAGTAGATCTCTTACATGCCCACTGACAGAGCGGGGAACCGCCGTGTTTACAGCGGCGGTTCCCCGTTTTTTTTCTCTGCAAGGTCATCGTGGCTCGCCGGCAGACATCGGGTCTACCCAAGCCGCGGGAACATTCCTGCAGAGTGAGGTGGGCATGAGAGCGTGCCGGCGGCGGCGCACTCCAGCCCGCTAGCTGCCCACATGTGAATCACCTCTTATATACGGCGATTCGTGGGACAGCACTACACTCCAATCCTCCTCTTCTCGGATCCCCTGCCAGAGTTCCTGGTCCCTCACTCCTGCCAAGTGCCCCCAAAGCAAGCAGCTTAGTATGGGGGCAGGCTCGCTCCCGAGTCACTGCTCTGTGTGTCCATTCAGACACGGAGCACAGCTTGGCTCCTTTCAACTATCCTGGTCCTTTGTTAAGAGATATTGGGGAGCAGAAGAACTGTAATCCTTATGCTAAGCCTAACCCTTTTGTTTAACATAGCAGTGTGTGTCCGTGCTAACATGACAATCACATTACTTTGTTGTTAAACAAAGAGTTAGAATAAGGTATAGGTTAGAGAAGGCTGAATCTCTAGGTCATAAACCAACCAAACACAAAGTAACTTTATAATAATGGACTTAAAAATAAATTTTCAGTAACAATGCAGTTTAGGGTGTATAACTATCATATCCACGCAGAATAGCTCCCAACTGTCCCTCATTTGGAGGGATTGTCCCACTTTTGTAACCAAATCTCTCTGTCCTTCTTTCCTCTTCAGTTGTATCTCTTTTGGTCTAATGAATTACTTAATTACTAAAATTGTTAAAGTTATATTAAAGCTTCCAAACATTTTTCAATTAAAATAACAAACATGCTATACTAACCTCTCTGCAATGCTTTTGCACAGAACAGCCCTGATCCACCTCTTCTAGGGTTCCCCCCCAGGTTCTCCTGGCTCCCACCCCCATGCTAATTACCCCTTTGGAAAGCTGCTTTCTACATTCTACAGGGAAACTTGTGCATGCTTGCCAGCTGGCAGTCCAGAGTAGCGTAGCTCTGATGAAGGGGGTGCGCCACCGAAACGCGTCAGCTTATATCCTGCCTTGTGCCTCGATTTTATGTGTCTTCTTATGATGCAGATTTTGTGAGTATCCATTATTAAAACCTTTTATTCTCATTAAATTATTTATGGTAATGCACTAGGTATGCGCGCCTTCCTTTGCCTTGTTTTTGTTTGTTAACACAGACTGCTCTTCAGCACAGCTCTGGATCGAGATGGGGCTCAGGTAAGTATGGGGGGGGGTGAATCCTCTGCAACAGAGGGTTTTTTACCTTAATGCATAAAATCTTAAGGCTTTAGAACCATTTTAAAGTACGCTAAACCTTTCATCCAACCTCTATATAATAATGCATCCGGTGTTTTGAAAAGCCAGTATCAAGGAAAATTTGTAGTGAAGTAAAGTAATGGGTTTAATCAATCATTTTTTATAATTTCATTCTTTATGAGCTGTGTAAAGGAAGACGTGGCAGGGGTGCGTCATTTGCCTAATTACTTTGAGCTAAAAGGTGTCCCTGCTTCTCATCTTAGAAGTCTGGGATGCGGTTGTCTAATATTTTGGATTGTCATAGAATTATGTGTCCAGCCAATGCCCATTGCCATTCACAGATTTTGAATTCAATTTTTATTTTAGCCAAATAGAAATTTCCCCTTAGTATTTATTTTGACTGGGATGTAAAATTCCCCTTCCAATGGCACAGATCTTCTCTCTATTATTGGATGTAGTACGTACCAAAGAAATGCATGGTGAGCAGAAAATGTCTAGAAAGAAACAGGAAGTACTGTGAAACAGCATACAGTACAAAAATGTCTAAACATATTTTTGTAGCAAGAAATTTTGTAAAAAAAAAAAAGTGAAATCTTCCAATGAAGGAACTTGTTCCTGTTAAAACTGTGAGAAGATTTCTCTTGGAAAGATTTCTTCTCACTTCCTGTTTTCAGTCTTGAGACTAAAAGTGAAGAAAAATCTTCCCCATTGGACATAGACAGCACAGGGGTTGTAATCGTGCTCTACTCTGTCCAAAACGAATGATAAAGGTTTGGCTTTAGGTATATTTCAAGGGGCGTATTTACAAAGCAGTTAATATGACAGAAACCAAACATTCACTGCAGTGAATCTTCCTGAAGTATGTGTTTTAAATGACAGTGATTACAGTGATTAATTCACCTACAGTGAATGTTTGGTTAAAGGCACATTCATTGCCCAACTCTGAGATTAAAACAAGAAACTACCCTTGCAGACTTCTACCATACTGTGAGACCGGTCTTCCAAAAGCCAATTTCATTTGCAGGACCAGCATTCCCGCATTGTATGGCAGGATGGCAATGGCCTGCTTACAATGTGGAGCATTAAAGAGATTAGGTGAGCGCTGGAAGAAAGGCATAAGGTAATTATTAGATCTCTAGATTTTGAACACTTTTAGTGCAGGGGGGCTCCACTGCAAGGGTATTTTTTGAAATCCCAGAGTCCAGCTTTAACCTCCCTGGCGGTATGATTATTTCAGATTTTTGGTGCTGAAAGCGGTACCATTATTTTGCATGGAAATTTGGCGTTTTATATTGTAGGCCTGTAATTCTTAGGAATAACTCACTTAAATCTGTCCAAACGAGTCTAGTAGACATTAAGGGTATGATAAAGTTTGAAACATGAAATAATAAATTATAGTATAATAAATAACTAAAAATAATTATCAAAAATAATAACGTAATAGTAATAAAATGTATTCAATAATGTCATCAAACCAAAATCACTGAAATTTGCTGAGTTGCAGAATTGTCGCTGTCGTCACTTTCAGTGTCTGATGATAAATTTCCCCAAAAATCAGTATCACTCAATTCTGCAAATGATTCTTATTTACTATCGGTGTTTTCTAGCTGATCAAAAACCACTTTTGACGTAAAGGGACACTTTTTGGTTGCCATGCACATTCTCAAGTTTCCAAGCAGAAAGAATGGCTTATATAATATAAAAGTGCATGCAGGGCACTGGGCAAACCACTAGGGACAAAAGGGATGTGAAATGATTTCATACAGTAATGTAATCTTACAGATTACAGTGTACTGTATGTTTACTGTGTGTTTCACTTTTTGAATTTGCCGCCGGTCTCCGCCCCCGTGCAACGCGACGCTCGCAGGGAACGGAGCCCCTCACACAGAGGCATCGGGCGGAGGACACAGCCCGCAGACACTGCGGGGGGACATCGCTGGATCCAGGGGACAAGGTGAGTAACGTTGCCTTGGATCCAGCGATGCGATCCCGAGTGTGGCTCGGGGTTACCGCTAATGGTACTGAAATTCCACCCCGAGCCACACTCGGGAATACTGCCAGGGAGGTTAATATGCCCTTAAAGTGTTACTAAACCCACAACAGTAAAATCAGTGTGTATATGCAGTAAAGCATGCTTGTTATACTCACTGTGAAACCTAAGAGGTTAATCCTCCGCAGTGTGTAAAAAGGCTGTTTGATCCTCTGACCCTTCCTTTCTTCAGCTGTCCCCAATCCATCTGCTCATAGCGGAGTCTTCACATGCTCAGTGTGGTTGAGTATTGCTAGAGAGTTTTTTCTTTTTTGGGGGGGGAGGGTGCATGTGATCAGCACAGGGTCAATCAGCACTGTCCAGACAGAGAGCCAGGGGTCATGCAGCCTCATAGGACAGTCAGAGGAGAATGAAAACTCCTCCTACAAGCTTTAATCAGTGCTTGGCTGGACACTGATAGAAGTCATAAAAGGGTAGGTAGAGGGAAGGTATTTAGCAGTTTGTATTTACTAAATAATTACATTTCCATATTCTGTGTACTGTGAGAGACCAGGTATAGTGAATGCAGGGTCCTGGGCTTAGTAACACTTTAAGTCTAATGTCCAGTAGTGGATGTGTTTGTCTTAAACATATATACTCATCGTTCCAATTGTTTTTATATATTATGCATTTCTGTATCCTGTACTTGCATTGCTCATATTTTTAATTTCTCCTGCAGGAAATATGCGAAAATCCTCAGTTTATAATTGGTGGGGCGAACAGAACAGATATCTGTCAAGGAGATTTAGGTAAGACTGGCATGCTTACTTTATATACTGTATATTTTAGATGTATTATCTTAACATTTTTTTAATCTTATTAATGCTTATAGCAAAGCTCCAGGCAACCACTGAAAAAAAATACCAATGAATTGTAGCTTCCAGAGCCCAGTAGGGCTCTGCTGCTTTGCTCACTGCTGAGAGTTTAACAATGAGAGCACCCCTCAGGAGGGTAGAGCAGGGAGATGCCCACAATGCCAATTTAATAACGGCTGTAAAGAAGACATGTCACAAAACTTTCTTCAGGGATTGTGACCTAAAACCTTCTCTCAACTGCAGAAGGTATACAATCTCCCCTCATCAGAGCTCTTTACCTACACCAAAGGGTGACACCGCTTAAAATCCATAACATCATCTCTTTACATTACACCACGGAAAGCACAGGAGTTTTATACCAACTCCGACTCTAAATCGAAAGGGATATCTCTCTTCTATAATATTCTTCATCAAAACGCCTGTTCATCAAATCCGCACCACACCTACAATGGGAGTCAGACCTGGGAAAAAGCTATACTGAAGTACAATGGAAAAAAGTCCTAATAATAATATACACTGCAACACACTGTTCAGCTCTATGGGAACTCACCCAAAAAAATCTCTCAGATGGTATCTGACACCTAAAAAATTAGCATCCTTTAATCCTTGCAACTCTGACTCCTGTTGGAGATGTGACACAGGCAAAGGCAACCTAATCAATATACTTTAGTCTTGCAACCATGTACAACCTTATGGAACACCATATTCCAAATCCTGGAGGATATCACAAATGGCTAGGTCTCTCATTCACCTGCCCTAGCTCTTTTAAACTTAACAATAGAATCTACTCCAAACACTTTAGACATGTGACAACCCACATCCTCTTGGCAGCTAGGCTGTCCCTAACGAGACTATTGAATCAGAATCCATCAATTACAAATACCCTCGAATTGGTAAATTTATACTAAAGTTATGAGCTAATGATGGCCTCCAGTAAAGGCCAACTCGCCAAAGCACAAAATGATTGGAAGCCCTGGTCACAATGGTCTAAAGCAGGCTTGTTTGTATAACTTGATAACTGAGCTGCTGGGCTAGTTAATAACAAAGTTTGTATGATACTTTAAAATGAGTTCATAAATTAGTGATCTCTCCCCCTCCGGGCTACAAAATTTATCCCATTTGGGGTACCTAGAGGAGGGAGGACCACAACTTTACACCAAGACAAATACTGTGAAGGGGTCATACAAAACACTTAGGTTTGATACCTCTACTATATGTTACCGTTTATACCTACTTATTCAAGTAATTGTTTTACAACTAGTGTACGATGAACAGTGTTCACATTGTCATTTTTTTGTTAAACTTTTCAATAAAAACAAATGGAAAAAAAAAGATGTGTAAGTATTTGCCAGCACACCAAGGATCACCGTCCAAAGGTTCTTTATTCAAAGAAAGATCACATCACAGAGAGTGCAATGTTTCGGAGCCACGCAGGACCCCTTCGTCTCTGTGATGTGATCTTTCTTTAAATAAAGAACCTTTGGACGGTGATCCTTGGTGTGCTGGCAAATACTTACACTTGAATGACGCTTCCAGTATCCAGCTGGTAATTGCTGCAGTACCCACTTCTACACAGGCCTTGCTTTGCCAGAAAGGTGTGCGTTAGGAAAATTGACAAGACTGGAAAAAAAAAGACATTTCACCTCTTTGCATTTCCAACATGTATGATGTCATCAAGTGGATTTTATTATTTATGATGCAGGTGACATCTGCTACAGTGACCACAATAGCATTGGTGGTATTAAACCCCCACAACATTGGTGCTCAGTAGCAGGGCTATTTAACTCCCTCTCCCCCCAGTAGTTAGTGGTAGTGCTTGCCACTTTCTTACTTGGTACTTAAACCCTCCCCCTGCCCAGACCAATTTTCAGCTTTCAGCACTGTCACACTTTGAATGACAATTGCGCGGTCATGCCACGCTGTACCCAAATAAAATTTTTATCATTTTTTTTCTTTTGGTGGTATTAAATCACTGCTGGCTTTTTATTTTTTGCTAAAAAAAACCCGAATATTTTTGAGAGAAAAAACAAAAGAGTTTCATAGTGTGCTATAAATATTTGAGAACAGGTAATTTTTCTCCTTCATTGATGGGCGCTGATGAGGCTGCACTGATAGGCTGCACTGATGTGCACTGATAGGCTGCACTGATGGGCACTGATAAGGCGGAACTGATGGGCACTGATAGATGGCACTATTGGGCACTGATGAGACGGCACTGATGGGCACTGATGAGTGTCACTGATAGGTGGCACTAATGGGCACTGATAGGTGGCACTGATGGGCACTGGTAGGCACTGGCAGGTGACACTGCTAGGCAGCACTGATCAGTGGCACTGATGGGCATTGATTGGCAGTACTGGTGGGCATTGATAGGTGACACTGCTAGGCAAAAGTAGGTGGCACTGTGGGGCACTGGTAGGTGGCACTGTGGGCACTGGTAGGTGGCACTGCTGGCACTGCTAGGTGGCACTGGTGTGTATTGATAGGTGGCACTGGCAGGGGCACGAGTAGGCACAGGCAGCCATCTGCAGCTCTATGTGCGAGGGACCGATGACAGGAGCTGGTGATCTGCTTTTTTCCCCCTCATAGGCTGACAGCGCGAGGGGAAAAAAAACGATCACCGATCTTTTGTTTACATCACGTGATCAGCTGTCATTGGCTGACAGCTGATCACGTGGTAAGGGGCCAGCACCAGCCCTTTACTCCGATCTGTGATCAGTCGAGTCTCATAGAGAGGTGCAAACAGCGCATGCTCAGGAGGATGTCTACTGACGGCCTCCCAGCAAAGTAGATCTGCGCTGAAGCCGTCATTCATATAGCGCGGATATGAAGAGGTTAATATACACCGTCCCCTTCCCAATGCATTGGTGGTTAGTGCAGTGTTTTTAACCCCAACCCCCTAGCCCCCCCCCCCCCCATGGGGGCATTGGTGGTCATTGGATTTTTTAACTCACCCCCTGGTGTTTTTTACCCCTCTTCCCACATTGGTGATTAGTGTTTTTAACCCATCCACCCCCCCCCCACTGTATTGGTGATTAGTCATAATATTTATGACCCTCTTCAACCCCTCAACTGGTAATCAGTGTTAGTATTTAACCCCCCCCCCCCACCCAACTGGTAATCAGTGACAGTGTTTTTATCCCCCCACTGGTGATCCCATCCCCCCACCACACTGGTGATCAGTACTAGTGTTTAATCCCCCCTCGCCCCACTGGTGATCAGTGCTAGTGTTTAACCCCCCCTCGCCCCACTGGTGATCAGTGCTAGTGTTTAACCCCCCCTCGCCCCACTGGTGATCAGTGCTAGTTTTTAACACCTACACCCCACCCCCCCAAATAGTGGTCAGGGTCAGCGTATTTTTAAGCCCCCCTCTTCCCTGGTGGTGCTCAGTGGCAGTGTTTTTAAGCCCCCTCCAATTGGTGGTCAATGGCAATATTTTTAAATCTCCCCCCAGTGGTGGTCAGTGGCAGAGTTTTGTTAAGCCTTCCCCCTAGTGATGGTCAGTGGCAGAGTTTTGTTAAGCTTCCTCTAAGTGATGATCAGTGGCAGTATCTTTTTTTTCATGTATTTAGTCTAATCTTAGCTAAAATCAAAAACATAAAAATCAGCACAAGAGGCATAACCTACACTTTGTATGATGTGTCCCTTGTTGGGCTTTAAAGAGCTTAAAGAGGAAGTAAACCCTGATGGGGTTTACTTCCTCTATTTCCTTGCAAAGTAGAAGCATAATGGGCTACTATGCATCGCATAGTAGCGCATTATGTGCCACTTACCTGCAAACAAAGCCTGCGATGTCCAGCGCTGTCCCCTGTGCAGGCCGCATCCATCTTCTGCCCCTCTTCCTTCCGGGGCCGCGATCTCCGCATGCGTGCAGGAGCCGCCAGTCACGACACGATCTCAGTGAGGAAACGGCACGGAGGCCATTTCTTCACTGCGCATGTGCTGAAATGAGGTCGGCACATCTAGCACACTGCATATTTCCTGAACCGTGTAGGTTTAGGAGATATGCAGGACACCTATATGTAAGCCTTATTCTAGGCTTACCTGTAGGTTAAAGTGGTTGTCACAGGTTGACAACCACTTTAAAAGAGTTTTAAGGAGCTATATAGAACTCACTTTCACACTTTAGATTTGATGAGTCACATAGGAAAAAAAACACAGTTGCAATAAAAAAGAAAACAAATTAGCTGCAATTGTGTCTTCTATACACCAAGGAGCATTAAAGTTTCATCTATCATAGGATAAGGTGAAAGCTGTCAGTACAGGATACATGCAGCCAGCAAAGTCATTTTTTGCTATCCTTATATCCGATGGTTGGAAAGACTGTTACTCGGGATCACTGAGTGGCTTTATTTATTGAGCTGTCAAGATGCAGAGAATGTGTGCGATGGCAGGCTTCCCTGCTGGCAGGGATTTCTATTTGCAGTGACTGGACACCTGTAACCTGCCATGCCTCATATTACAGATTATGAGTGACAACCTGGACACAGCGTGATCATGTTTAACGTAATGTGAATATGTTAACCAAGACAGTGTCCTTCAGTCCACAGCACACATAAATGTCATCTTAATAGGTGGGGTAATGGAGGGAAGCCCAGTCATTTAACCGTTCTTATTTTTACCCGTAGGTGACTGCTGGTTTTTGGCTGCCATTGCTTGTCTAACCCTTAATGAAAAATTACTTTTCCGTGTCATACCTCCAGAACAAAACTTCACTGAAAACTATGCTGGGATATTTCATTTTCAGGTAATTAAAAACAATGCTATTTATTTTTATATGAGCCTCAAAGTTTGTATGTAAAGATAAAATCAGTAAATGCAATGCATAATTATCAATGGTGTTGGCACCTGGTTGGCACACATCTGCTCCATACATCATTGTTCAATCACAGGACAAATCTGCTCCATATAATTAAATTACTGAATAGGATGGAAGCCCACAGCTCAAAGTGTATCTAAACCCAAAAGCAAAAACTTTAGTTTTAGATTAGTTTACCAATCCTTAGATTTGGGGGTGTATTCATTTTCTTTCTTACAGCTTTTCCTTTATTTTCACTTGGTGATCTTGACAGTAAATCTGTTTTTCAGCTTTTCTTAACAGGCCAAGCTGTCCGACAAAAGCGGCTAATTGAGGGTTAGAACAAACCATTTAACAGTGACAGGGTGCTTACAATGGTCAGCTAATAATAATTAGGTTAAAACCTTCATTCCAACAGGAATAAATGGAAAATTGTTTCAGATACTTACTTTAATTTTCCCTTCCTGGTGTCAATCAATGGCAGCATACATGAGGTAGAATGCCCGCCTACTTCCACCCACAGGACCCAAGCAAAACCATACACATCTACACAACAAGTGATGAATTTAAGATATTGAAAATAACCTCAGTGCCTAGGATCAATCTGACTCGCAGTATAAGAACCAGCAGTACACAGTTGTTGATGAATAAGCAGAATAAATGGAATATATAAACTCCAGATATCATTCAATGGTACCAAAAGGTACCTTTCAAAATATGACCAGCCGCAGTGATGCAATAGCTAACAGCCACAATACTAATAAACAATGTAAACCACCGCGCTTGGTCAAAGACAAAAAATTTAAATATGTACAATCTGTATTTTAGTTCTTTTCATGGAAAAACGCAGGTATAGACCACCCCAATCAGTGATAAAAAAAGTGCTCGTGCTCAGATGAATAAAAGTGCTGCATTCGTGCTTGCTGTGCCCCACATGGATGTGCACTCACCCCTCCTCCAGTGACCACCTATCTCTAACGTGGTCTGTATAAAGCTTATGGGGGGGGTGTCCCCTGTGGGTTATCCTGTTGTTGTGCACCTCTAGCATTTATTCCATCATATAGGTAGCCATAGATAGGAAAAGAAAAATTCTCAGAGTGCAAGTATCATTTTTAAAATGTATTCAGTAAAACAAAAAATTAAAATCAGAAGAATTCCAAACTCGCATGTACAAGTGCCCGCAAGTCCTGGCACTGAACATAAAGGCAGCTGATTTACTTAATGGGCAATCAACTCATGGTGGGTGTTTGTGCACTGGTCGTTCACGCCGGCTCCCGTTCGATTCCCCGTCTCTGCAAAAGCGGAAGTACGTCGCGATGACGTAATCAAGCCTCAACGCGTTTCAGCCTATGGGTAACGGCCATCATCAGGAAGTTCTGTTTCCGCCATCTTGGTGAAGGGCATATATACCCTCACCTTGCCATTAGTTTGCCGGTTTAATCAATTGAGATCAGCTGCCGTTAGGTTATGAGTGCTTCCAATCTTGGGCATTACAATTGATACATAATGTAGGAATAGCCAAGCTCATATACACAAATTCTTTTATACACAATTAATATGAGGACATGATTTATAAAACCATGATTTATAACAACGTGATAAAACCTAATAGCAATTTGGTATTAGACCCCACCTTATATATATCCCCTTATGGGAAATCCTCATCCCCTATCGTGTAAGGGAAAGAGGGCTGAAGGGGGTCCTCTAGTGATCATTGTGCTAATCACATGTAGTGTTAAGTGAAAACTATATATTTAAATATGCATTAATTAATAAAAATTGGGGGATTTGGTAAATAAATAAATTAAAGTGACTGTGGACATTATAAATTAAATAGGATATTTAAAAATATTAAAATAACAATTAAAAGGTGTAATAAAATAATTAGAAGCAAATTACTGCTGAAAAAAATACTGAAAAATTACTGAAAAATTGTATTAGTGTATGGTGAACCAAAATAAATTGTGTTATCCTTAAATAATATAAAGGTACCAATAATTTTATGTGCTTTAAATCTTTTATGTGCTTTAAATCTTAATAGTGTATTTGTATTATTGCTATTATAAAAATGATACAATCATGGAAGCCCAATGGTTGGGCCCACTGCTCAAATGTGCATGCAAACCAATGTGCTCTACCATTATGTGTCACTCTTTAATTGGCCCCCACTTAATTATTAGTAAATATGGGAATTAGACCTTGGAGTGTCAAATGTAAACAAATTAGGGATGGTTTCCCTAAAAATTGGAAATGAAAAAGTTGAGGTCCAGCTCCACATTTAATCCTAAAGGGATCGAATTCTGGAGCTCGAATATCCAACGTGTTTCGTATTGGGATATTTTTTGTATCATGTTAGCCCCTCTCCAATGTTTTTGTACCGTCTCTATGGCTTAGAAGGACATATCACCAGGGTTCCTGTTGTGTACCAACCTAAAGTGGTTGGATACACTGTGTTGTGAATAACCCTTACGTATATTAGCAAGCATGCGTTTGGACAGAGTTCTGGATGTCCGACCTACGTATTGGTAGCCACAGCTATATTCAATAACATAGGTGACATATCTAGTGTTGCAGGTCAAAAAGCTTCTAATGGGATACTGTTTAAAGGTCTGATGGGACATAAAAAATGCCCCTTTTCTAGGGCCCTTGAAACTGGCTGTTTTTTTTCAACCCCCCCCCCCCCAAAAAAACAGCCAGTTTCCATGTTTAACATGAAGGGATTTTACAAATGTGGTAAATGCGGGGCGTGTAAACAAAGCAAGAATGGTCCTCATCTAAATTGACTAAACCGGCAAACTAATGGCAAGGTGAGGGTGTATATATGCCCTTCACCAAGATGGCGGAAACAGAATTTCCTGATGATGGCCATTACCCATAGGCTGAAACGCGTCGAGGTTTGATTACGTCATCGCAATGTACTTCCACTTTTGCCGAGGCAGGGAATTGAACGGGAGACGGCGTGAACAAACACCCTCCACAAGTTGATTGCCCCATTAAGCAAATCGGCTGCCTTTATGGTCAGTGCCAGGACTTGCAGGCACCTGTACATGTGAGTTTGGAATTCTTCTGATTTTAATTTTTTGTTTTACTGAATACATTTTAAAAACGATACTTGCACTATGAGAATTTTTCTTTCCCTATCTATGGCTACCTATGTGATGGAATAATTGCTGGAGGTGCACAACAACAGGATAATCCACAGGGGACACCCCCCGATAAGCTTTACCAGACCACGCTAGAGATAGGTGGTCACTGGAGGGGGGGTGAGTGCACATACATGTGGGGCACAGCAAGCATGAATGCAGCACTTTTGTTCATCTGAGCACGAGCACTTTTTTCATCACTGATTGGGGTGGTCTATACCTGCGTTTTTCCATGAAAAGGACTAAAATACAGATTGTACATATTTCTATTTTTTGTCTTTGACCAAGCGCGGTGGTTTATGTTGTTTATTATCATCTACACAACAGCCCATTTCCTGTACCAAGCAAACTGGGTGAATTTATTATTCTACCATGTAGCATGTGGCAGGCCAATAACTAGCTACCAGGGTGGAAAGCTTAAAGTGTTTGCAAACCTCAAACATGAAATATGAGCAAATCATACGTGTATTCCTCTATACTGTGTATTTATCTCAATTAAAAGCACCATGTGCTAAGTGTCATTTATGTCTGCTGCTTCATTCCTCTGCTATCAGCATGACATGAATCACTTCTGACAAGTCTTCCTGACACCAAGAGAAAAAAGGTGACAGGGGAGGGAGTTCCAGCTGATTCACAGCCTCAGCTCAGTTTATGTATGCTGTTTGAAGGGGCCTCACTGAGCTCTGCAGAGTGTAACTTTAGCTATCCACCCCTTTTTTTCTGACAGCTCAGACAAGCTTTATAAATTCTGCACTTTGAACAGTTATAGAGAAGAGAATACTGCAGATAAACAGGTACACCTTCTGTAGGAGGATGTGTTTCATCTCTGTGTATCACATGAGGATAGGAATTTCACTGGGTATATGTAAGGGTTTACAAACACTTTAACCACTTCAGCCCCGGAAAGATTTACCCCCTTCCTGACCAGAGTACTTTTTGCGATATGGCACTGCGTCGCTTTGACCGACGTTGCGATGTAGTACCCAAACAAAATTGACATCCTCTTTTTCCCACAGATAGAGCTTTCCTTTGGTGGTATTTGATCACCTCTGTGGTTTTTATTTTTTTGCGCTATAAACAAAAAAAGAGCGACAATTTAAAAAAAAAAATAATAATATTTTTTACTTTTTGCTATAATACATATCCAAAAAATTTTAAAAAAAACTGATTTCTTCCTCAGTTTAGACCGATATATATTCTTCTACATATTTTTGGTAAAAAAAATCGCAATAAGCGTATATTGATTGGTTTGCGTCTACAAACTATGGGAATAGATTTATGGCATTTTTATTTATTTTTTTACTAGTAATGGTGGCGATCTGCAATTTTTAGCAGTACTGCGACATTGTGGCAGACAGATCAGACACTTTTGACACTTTTTTGGGACCACTGACATTTATACAGCGATCAGAGCTAAAAATAGCCACTGATTACTGTATAAATATCATTGTCAGGGAAGGGGTTAACACTAGGGGGCGATCAAGGGGTTAAATGTGTTCCCTCCGTGCTGTTTCTAACTGTATGGGGGCTGGGCTGACTGGAGGAGGAGAGAGATCGTTGTTCCCGATCACTGGGAACAAACGATCTCTCTCAACTCCCCTGTCAGAACGGGAATCTGTGAGTTAACACTCACAGGTCCCCGTTCTGCAGTGTCTCCGGAGCTATCGCGGGTGGCCGGTGGACATCGAGTCTGCCCCACCCGCTGATTGGCTCCCCACTAGCCAGTGAGTGGCCTGTGACCACCGTACAGCTACGGTGATTCGCGGGAACAAGCCAACCTGTCGCCGTATAATGACTGCAGCTGGTCGGCAGGTGTTTAAGCAAATCCTAACTTATAAGAAATTGAGTAAGGTACCATTCGTATGCTGCCATGTTGTGAATGTGGGATTACTTTATAACGTTGCACTGGTACTGTGGGTAGAAATATGTGGGAATACTACTTCATGTATGCTGCCATGCTGACACCAGGAAAAAATGTTTCTGTAACTGCATGAAAACTGTTAGCTGGAGTTAGGCTTTCATTTGATAGTCACTTATGTAGAGTCCATTTAACATTCATTTATTAGTCCATCTAACACAACCTTCTCTAGACAATGCTGCTTTTAAGAGAGTGTCTCCATTACTCCTCCATAGAAAGAGGAGACACCCCAGACAGGAAGTGTTTTACTGGCTGGATCATCTAGAGAAAATCAGTGGCGGCGGCTGGTGTTTTTTTTCTGGGGGGGTGGCAAACGGTCCACCCTTCGCTTGGTCAGTTGTCAAACACAGATGTCAAACACCACCCACCTCCCCAGTCGCGTCACAGATGGCACACCCGCCGGGTCGGTCAGTCAGTGGTCGGGGGCCCCGCATTTACCCCATCTCGCGGGCAGCGCTCCGGGCGGCATCGGTTTCTCTCCTGGCTGTTCTCTCTCCCTGTCTGCTTCCTCCCTTTCCCTGAGTTTCCTTCCTCCTCCTCCTGGCGGCCAATCCAATCAACCCGCTTACTGATTGGCCGGGAGAGGAATCTGTGTTACAATAGCAATTATTCATTCGCTATTGTCACACAACTGGATGGGTTTCGGGCGCAGTGCTCTGCACTCCGAGCCCACCCTTTTTGAAGCCTATAAAAAACTTCTGGCTCTAATCATGTGCTTCAAAAAAAAAAAAAAAACCCAATTGGAATCCATGCGTCCTGGTGCCCAGCATGTAGATCAGGGGGCATGGATAGGGGGGAGCACCGCCCGTGTGCCCCTAATGGACGGGCCGCCACTGGAGGCAATAAAGGGAAAAAGCCTAAAAACAGGAAACTTTCAGAATTAATTGGTGTTTGTATGTACGAGAAAATTTACCTAGACTAAAAAAAGTATGCAGCCATCACATCTAAGAACTGGTAGGAAGCTGCTATAGTATATAACAATTGTTTATTGTTGAGAATTACTAGTAAGCTATTCATGTTCTCTGTGTCTTTTCTGCCTGTTTTTGGGTTGGTATTCTACAGGTGCTTCACTTACCTCTTACAGTTCAATAGCATATTGACGGAGACCAAACTGATCATTAAATCTTATACATAATTGTATAACAACAGTATTTTAGGTACAAATAAATACTTGTAATCTAAAATTGCATAAGCTATTTCATATATCTAGAGAGATTACGCAACTGTGCAGAACTCAGGCTCCATGCACACCGAAGCTGCTAAACAACCATTTACGGTCGTTTGGGCGTTTTTTTTAACAGTCAGTAAACGCTCCTTTATGTTATCCTATGTGTCCATGCACACATGGACGTTTATTGTCGTTCAACAGCAGTGGCGTTTATGGGCTGTTATCTGAACGGCCTGAATTGGCGTTCAGTTGTCGTTCTTTTGACCACAAAAAGAACTGGACATCGATAAACGCAGCTAAATGCTCATAAACGCTGCTAAACGCTGTAGTCAATGGAAGCTAATGAAGAAAAAAAAAAGCTCAAAAATGCAGACGCTGATAAACACGCAAAAACAGGCATAAACGTTGCTTACAAAAAAACGCTGCTAAAAGCATGTTTTCTAAGCAGTGTCTCCTGCCACATAATCCGATGCCCAGAGAGTGCCCAGTGTGCATGGAGCCTTACTGTCTTCTCTTTCCCTGTGCTTTGGGAGTTGTCATCGCAGTGTAAACATTGTTTTTACATCCCTGTAACTAAACACATCCAGTGGGAACCCATACACATTTGTTCCAATGTCTTCACTGCCAGGACTCATATATTGATTTAAATGATTTTATATAGCTCTGCACTAACGTAACCACCGAATATCATAAACTACTGGAAGAAGTCAGCCTCTTCATGTTTTGCCACAAGGTTGAGAGAACATGTCCTAAAACCAGGACTGAAAATGAAAGTGACATTGGGGATCCCTCAAGATTGTGCTGTTTGCTTTCCACAAATGGAAATAAGAGAGTTTGTATAAGCTTTAAAGTACTGTAAGTATATCTGTTTTGTTTGTTTTCTTCTAGTTTTGGCGCTATGGAGACTGGATTGATGTGATAATTGATGATTGCCTGCCAACATTTAACAATCAGTTAGTATTTACCAAGTCTTCTCAGCGGAATGAGTTCTGGAGTGCACTGCTGGAAAAAGCTTATGCAAAGTGAGTACCTTAAGAGAAGTATGTCCCCTGCTACTTCTAAGAATGAGAACTGAGCAATCAAAGACCACTGATCGCTCAGTTCTCAGTCTTCAGTGAGCAGAGAGCCTCTACTCTGCCCCTCCAGCCCTCACAGGAGTGCTGGGCTGGTAAAGGGGCGGGAGAGGCTGCTGTCAGCGCCTTGCTGAGAGGCTGCGCCAGCGGCTGGTCCAGGTATCTGGGTGGATCTCCACTGTAAAGTCGGGATCAATCCAGAGCCTGGAACGGCTGAAAATGGGTCACAGGAGTGCACAACAAACTGCACTCCTGTGATCCATAGAAGTAGAAAAAAGCTTTGGCCATACTTTTCCTTTACAGTCTGTTTATAAACAATTATCAGGCTCTTCCTAAATCTTTCTATTATAAGCTTGGGTTTTTGGTGTGGGGTCCTGATCATATTATTTTTTTATCGTTTTAAAGTCCTTCACATGGGAGTTCTGTATGTCCATTTTTCATCCATCAGTTGACGGATGAAAAACAAACAAAAGATTTTAAAGGGATAATCATCCCTTTAAATCCATGTCCTTTCAGGAAGTGGACCAAAACAGTAAATGCACAAACTGTCTGTTTTTGCTTTGGTTGCTAGGAGCTGGCATCCGCCAGCATACTAAAAAAACAGCGACTCATCACTCAGAATGTAAACAAAAGCTGAAAAAAAAGGCATAAGGTCCCCACCCCAAATCCATACCAGGCCCTTCAATTTTGGGTGCCTCAAGCAATTTTTTTTTTTTAAAAATGGCATGGCATGGCCCCCCCCCCCCCAAATCCATACCAGAGCCTTATCCACACACGCAGCCCAGCAGACCAGGAAAGGGGAGGTGAGCGTGCAACCCCCCTCCTGATCCATACCAGATCACATGCCCTCAACATGGGAATGAGGGCAAGGGCCTCATCCCCGCAACCCTGGCCCAGTGGTTGTGGGAGTGCAGGGGTGACTTATCAGAATCTGGAAGTCCCCTTTAACAATGCGGGACCCCAAGTGAATGAGTATAGGGTGCATAGTACCCCTGCTGATTAACAAAAAAAATGTAAAAAAACACAGTTTTTGACAAGTCCACTATCCCCTGATGTAGATCCATCATCAATCTCGATGAACAATAGCCATCGACAAAAAAAAAAGGCCACCTGCCAAAACCCGATTGCTCCCATTACTTTCCGGCGCCAAATGACATTACCGGTTCTCCCCGCCGCTAAATTAAACGGCCCCACCAGTAAAGTAAATAAGTTGCGGTGGTCACCGGGTAGTCACCAACGTCGCAAACAGGCAATGATATAATAAAAGTGCGGGTCCATCCGATGCTGCAGCAATGATTCGCTAGTTGTTAGGACACTGACAAGTGCCGACTACTAACAGCCAAAGCAAAAAATGGATGCAAAAACGGGCCGTCTCACTGTTTACATCTGTTTAGGTCTGCTTCCTGAACGGATGTCCGTTTAGGAAGCACCATGCATTTACATCTGTTTGTCCATTTTTCATCCGTCAATGGATGGATGAAAAACAGAAAACCCAATGCTCATGTGAAAGGACCCTAAACCATAATAAATGAATAAAAAAAAGACAAAGCCAATATGCCTGTACATGTTATTTGCCCAGTCAAATGTAACTAAAGAATCATTTCAGTAGCTTTTCTAAGCTGTTCTTATTTCTCTCTCTCTCTCTCTCTCTCCCTCTATCCCAATCTTTACCTCTAGACAATGTTTCTTCGATAATAAGATCATTGTACGTTTGCTTCTCCTTTCTTTTATTGTTTTACCTAGTGATCTTGACTAAAGGAATTCTGTTTTACTATAAATGCACCAATGTCTGTATGTATGTTTTTAGTTATTCGTAGTTTTAGTACAGTTTTTCCTTTTTAGGTTACATGGATCTTATGAGGCACTTAAAGGTGGAAACACTACAGAAGCCATGGAGGACTTCACGGGTGGAGTTACTGAATTTTACGAAATTAAGGATGCACCAAAAGACTTGTTCAAAATCATGAGAAAAGCTTTTGAAAGGGGCTCACTCATTGGATGCTCAATTGATGTAAGTGTAAGGAAATCTTTTCTGAATTGTGGGGGGATATTCATAGTTGTTATTAGACATGGACCGAACGCCTCCCCGGCTTGGTTCGCAGTAGAACTTTCGAACATTGCAAACGTTCAGAACCGAATAACGAACCCCATTGAAGTCTATGGGACTGGAACTGGAAAAATCAAAAGTGCCCATTTTGAAGGCTTATATGCAAGTAATTGGGCATACAATGGTTACGGGGGTCCGGTTACTGCCCAGGAGACATGTATCAATGAAAAAAAAGTTTATAAAAAACATAATTTTTAAATGAGCAGTGATTTAATGATGCTTAAAGTGAAACCATAAAATGAAAAATAACAATAAAAATGAAACATTCCTTAAAAATAGTGCCTGGGGGTCCCCCTTAGTCTGCCCGTAAAATGGCACATCTGTACGATGTATAGAACCTGCTGCAGCAATAATGACATTTATAAAGTAAAAAAAATGACATTTTTTCCTGCAAGCTTTCTTTATTTTGTAAAAAATGGCTTGGGGAGCAGTCTGTATGACGAGGCCACAATTTAGTGCACTTGGAACAAGATTAGAGATTATTTGGATAAATTCTTTCGTAGACTTTGGATAGAAGTAACAGGTGCGGAAAAATTGGGCTTTGGGTGTTGGTGGTACTCTTGATAAAAGCAAGAATTGGCCTTGGTCCCAAAAATTTAAATGATATGCACCTGTCAAACAGATGTGGAAAAATTGGTCCTTGGGTGTTAATTGTGCCTATGAAAGCTACACCAAAAAATGTCTTCCAGATGAAATCAATGCCCACAAAGCTAGGCAGCCTAGACAGTCTTTCAGAGATTCCAGATCCAGAAAGCACTTAATCAGTGTCATTGGGATCAGGGGCTTGATAGCTGCTGCTAATCCAGAACGGATTCATTTAGATAAATGTCAGATGGTCCACGGAGTCGGACGCACTTTGTCATCTATACCAAAACCTCCGGCAACACTGAATGCCCATTTGGATGCAGGACAGCCCAGCAGCTCAATTGCATACTTTGCAAGTTCTGGCCAGTGGTCTATTCTCATGACTCAGTAACCCAGTGAATCATTAACTGGAAAGCTCTCCATGTCTGCTTTCACCCCTAGATAATCTCCCACCATATGATGTAGACACTGCCCATGGGATGTGGAAGCTGACAGCCCTGGGCGCAGAGGACTAAAAAAATGTTTAAATGCATCACTGAGGCAGCCCCCTTCTCCACCGCTCCTCTCTTGACCAACAGATGCCTCAAAACGATGTTTTCCATGAGACTGTAACCTACCAGAGTCTGGAAAGGCGTTACATATACTCCTCTTTAACCAATTAAGGACCGGAAGGATTTCCAGCTTTAGGACCGGAGCCCTTTTTGCGATTCGGCACTGCGTCGCTTTAACTGAAAATTGCGCGGTCGCGTGATGTTGTACCCAAACTAAATTTGTGTCCTTTTTTTTCCCACAAATAGAGCTTTCTTTTGGTGGTATTTGATCACCGCTGCGTCATTTCTGATCACCGCTATAAACAAAAGAAGAGCGACAATTTTGCAAAAAAACCCAAATTTCTTACTTTTTGCTAAAGTACAAATCCCAAAAAAATATATAAAAAAACATTTTTTTTCCATCGGTTTTGGCCAATTTATATTCTTCCTCATATTTGTGATAAAAAAAATCGCAATCGGCGTTTATTGATTGGTTTGCGCAAAAGTGGCCGCGTTTACGGATGATGAGAATTAATTTCTGGGGTTTTTATTTATTTATTTATTTTTTTACTAGTAATGGCAGCAATCTGCAATTTTTAGCGGTACTGGGATATTTCAGCGGACATGTCGGAACATTTTGACACTTTTTTGGGACCATTGGCATTTATACAGCGATCAGTGCTATAAAAATGCACTGATTACTGTGTAAATGCCATTGGCAGTGAAGGCGTTAACCTGCAGGGGGCGCTCTAAGGGTTAACTGTGTTCCCTGGGTGTGTTCTTACTGTGTGGGGACTGCCCTAGCTGGGGAAGGGAAGTGATCACAGCTTCTATGTAGAGGAAGGCTGTGATCACCACCCTTCCCCCCTCACAGAACGGAGGTCCGTGTTTACTTACACGGACCTCCGTTCTTTCACTCCGGGGGGGGGCATCGCGGGTGGCCAGCGGACATCGAATCCGCCGCACCCGCTCCCTGGCCCTCCCCAGACACAGTGAGCGTGCGGGCGCGCCTCCGGCAGCGCGCGCGCTCACTGGGCTCGATCTCGCAGCCGCCGTCATATGACGGCGATCCGCGCTATCGAGCCACACTGTCGCGGTCAATTGCAGATCAGCCGTCGGCAAGCGGTTAAATCTCCTCAAGAGAGGGGCAGGATGAGTTCCAAAACTTTCCCCTTGTAACAGTGGTCAAGGAGGGTTGCCAACCAATAGTGATCCTTCTCCTTAATGCACGTATTCTCAGGTTCTTTCGCAGGCTTTGAAGGATGAGACATGAGAAGCAGACTCCTCAGGGTAAATGAGGATAACAGTATCTGGAACTGCCTTCTCCCAGCCATGTACTACTCCCAAGGGTTCTGGGGATGGAAAACCATCTGTTAAGGGTTGACGTGTGTCTTCCTCTGCTTCAATGCCCCAAAACCTCCTCCTCTCTCTCCTCTTATGTGTTGTGTGGTGATGAAAGGATAGTGTCTGCATAAAGTGAGAGGAAGTCCTCCTCTTCCTCCCACTGCACTACCTTGAGTGCCCTGTCCATAATTCCACGCAGAGTTTGCTCCAGCAGGAACACAATCACGGCTCATCATCCTTGTTGCCTCCTCAAACAATAATAGTACAGTGCATGCACCCTTTATCAGCAGCCACTGGCGTGGGGAAAAAATCTGAGCTGGCCTGAGCCTGCCGTTGTGCCATACTCACACAGGTACTCGTTGATGGCCCTCTGCTGCATGTGCATCCACTGCAGCATTGCCAAAGTCGAGTTCCTCCTGGTGGGCATGGCACAAATCATGCGGTTTATGAGCAGTTGGCATTCCCACTGAATTTCAGCCAACTAAGCACTGGCTGTGTATGACCGCTTGAAATGGCTACAGACTCTTTTGGCCTGCTCTAGCAGATCTTCCAACTCTGGTTACCGATTTAAGAAATGCTGCACCACGAAATTGAGGACATGTGCCAGGCATGGCACATGTGTCAACTTTCCCTGTCTAAGGGTGGACAGGAGGTTTGTGCCATTATTGCACACCACCATTCCTGGCTCCAGCTGGCACGATGTGAACCATCTCTGGGCCTGCCCCTGCAGAGCTGAAAGAATCTCTGCTCCGGTGTGGCTCCTGCTTCCTACAGAGACCAGCTAAAGCAGTGCATGGCATCTTTTAGCTTGACTCATTGAATAGTCCCTTGAACGCTTAGGGGGTACTGGTGGTTCATAGGACAATTCAGCCGAGGAGGGCATAAGGGAGGATTAGGAGGATGAGGATGGTTTAGTAAGCCAGCCCACCACCTCCTCTGCATGCTGTGGCTAGATAGCACAGGCAACATCACTAAACAGAGGAAATGATGCCCTGCCTGAGGACAGACCATGTCCACCTTTGCCTGTGGACACAGACACTGCTGGCCCCCCTCACAGTGCCATGGGAAATTCTGCCTCTCCTTGTTGGCCTCCCAGACATGATGGGGGGCTTATTAAATGTATTAAGATGGAGAAATGTTTACGTCAATGAAAAGTGGTGTTACTCACTACACAAGGAGAGGTATGAATTGATGCAAATGTAGGCGCTATGCCTGGGTCCAGAACTCAAGGAGGGGACAATCAATAAAGATCACTAAGAATAAAATCAAATATTCCATGTAGGGTGGAGAGTCCATATAAATCAGTGTACAAACAGTGTACAAAACCTACAAAGATGGCAGATCTGTGTAACAGCAAGAAGCATCTCAGGAGGAAGACACTAGAAGAGAACACAGGCGCCTACTAAGTGTAGCTTTTGAAGACTTTAATAAGGTTAAAAAGAGTGTTACTCACAAAAGTGGTTAAATCACTGGCACATAGTGAATGGCACTGCACATGTAGTCCTCTGCATTATCGTGACCGGGGGAATGCATGTCTCAGTGGAGCAGGCTGATAGAACCAGGCTCAGGGTCCATGGTCTGGTGCTCTGGTGGATTCTGGGATTCTCTTCTAGTGTCTTACTCACTACACAGACACACTCCACTGACACACTACAATATACTGCAGTAAAACTGCACTGAAGCACCGCAATATACTGCGGTAAACATGCACTAACGCACTGCAATATACTGCATTAAACATGCACCAACACAATGCAATATACTACACTGAAATATAGTGCTTTGAATGTGCATTAACATACTGCAATATACTGCGGTAAACATGCAATAACCCACTAAAATATACTGCGTTAAATGTGCACCAACACACTGAAATACACTACGTTAAACATGCACTAATGTACTGCAATATACTGCGTTAAACTTGCACCAATGCACTGCAATATACTGCAGTAAACATACTCCAACGCACTGCAATGTACTGCGGTAAACATGCAATAATGCACTGAAATATAAGGCATTAAACATGCACTAAAGCACTGCAATATATTGCGGTAAACTTGCACCAACGCACTGAAATATACTGTGTTAAATGTGCACTAATGCACTGCAATATACTGCGTTAAACTTGCACCAATGCACTGCAATATACTGCAGTAAACATACTCCAACGCACTGCAATATACTGCGGTAAACATGCAATAATGCACTGAAATATACGACATTAAACATGCACTAAAGCACTGCAATATATTGTGGTAAACTTGCACCAACACACTGCAATATACTGCGTTAAATGTGCACTAACACACTGACATATACTGCATTGAAACATACTGCAATAAACATGCACCAATGGACTGAAATATACTGCACTGAAAAATACTGCATTAAATGTGCACTAACACACTGCCATATATTGTGGCAAACATACAATAACGCACTGAAATATACTGCGTTAAACGTGCACCAACACACTGCAATATACTGCGGTAAACGTGCAATAGCACACTGAAATATACTGCGTTAAACTTGCACTAAAGCACTGCAATATACCGCAGTAAATGTGCACCAATGCAATGAAATATACTGTGTTAAACCTGTATTAATGCACTGCAATATACTGCGGCAAATATGCAATAATGCACTGAAATATACCGCGTTAAACATGCACTAACGCACTGCAATATACTGCGGTAAATGCTTACCAACACACTGAAATATACTGCGTTAAACATGCACCAATGCACTACAATATACTGCGGTAAACATGCACCAACGTACTGAAATATACTGCGTTAAACATGCAATATCGCACTGCATTATACTGCGCTAAACATGCAGTAACGCAGTAAAATATACCACAGGAAACCTGCCCTGACAAAATAAAATGACACTGAAGTAAAAGTAAACGGTCGCACTACACTCACGCTGCACTATCACTAGATTCACATTAAACTGATACTTTACACTCACAATAGAATCATAATAACCCACTATAGCACACTAACTTGCTAGTAGAACTGAACAGAGCCCTGTACTATCTCTCTTCACACCAATATTACACTGCAAATGGCTGCTATGGGAAGAATATTTTTATAGTGTGGGGGTGGGACTAAGAGCAATGAATCATGATTGGATGGAGTTATCGTGACAGTGTCCAATCATAGCTCTGACGGTGCTATGTGCCCTGATTGGGCAAAGCTTTCATTGCTTCAGCCAATTAGGGCTTCTAATGCACTGTGCGGTGGCGCGGTGCATTTTGGTCGCTCGGTGGGCCCGAACAAACAGTCGAACATCCCAACAATTTGGATGTTCGTCGAATGGGCGAACAGCCAATGTTTGGCCCAAACTTGTGCTCGGACCAAACCGTTCGCTCAACACTAGTTGTTGCAGCCAGGAATAATGCAAGATCAATAGTATAGAAGTAAATTTACTGAGTACAGAACACAGACTTCTTTAATTAATTAGAGTACAACTGGGTTATATGCAGCTACCTTCAGGTGATTAGACACTGACAAAAAACAAAGTCTGTAAGGACTTCCCCCTATATAACCCCTCCCACTCCCAGCTAGCTTCTGTTTTTGGTAGTGTCCTACCAAGCCTACCATCTTGTATGGAGTTTTTTTTTCTCACACTCTGGATAGTTTCTTTCAAGATGATTTCTTTCATGATGATTCCTTCAACGCTCAGCACCACCATAGCCACTGCAGCTTTTTATGCAGCTTCTGGATCGGTGAATTCCTAGGCAGAGCCTTGGGTGGAAGATGTGGAGCCAGCCTGTAATGTTACTTTTCACTTTATCCTGCTGCAAGTGCTCCCATTGGCACATGGTGCAATTTGTGGAGTTAATCACAGAGTGTTTTACAGGTATAGAACTGTGGTCTGCCTGATGCAGACCTCAATCTCTGAAGACCCCTGCAGGGGTATGCCCATTGAGGGGGTTGAAGCCAGGAAGGTTAAAACCCCCTTACTCCTGCTGCTGATCTGGTGAGTATGGGGCAGAATTCCCTCAAACATTCTTCCCCAGGGTGCTCATTTATTTATTACCCTTTAAGGGTGTGTAAAGACCACTGAACACTGTACTGGTGGTGTGTTTAGGTGTTTCAGGATGGCCGGGTTAATGTAATTTTGGCTCCAGCTGCGTGCCCTGCTGGAACACACCTGTTGTGGTGCTGTTGCGCTGTGCAACCTCTTAACTCTACACTGTACTGTACCTGCGCAAGCGGGCACTACTGGACCTGCATGACCTGAAGAGAATTCTACGCATATGCCATCTCTTTCTGAGTGAGGTTACTGAACACCCTGCATATCCCCCTCTATGGATTCAAGATGCCAGAAGAGCATCATCTCCTAGTTATTCTTCCTGAGGGCACATTTACACTCGCTGCTCCCAGGCTACAACAGCACACTGGTGATTGCACTGAGACATGCCCTCCTGCACCATTGCAGAGATCATAAGTACCCCATTGGGGACATTTTATTCACAAGCATGGCAGACCAAAGATAAGGGCTCAGATGAGCTCAATAGCTAAGGTTGAGCCTTTAACTCCCATGGGGTCATGGTGGGGGTTTTGGGCCCTGATACCTTCTCTATATCTGACTCTCTGCCTTACCCTGGTCATTCATGCAAGCCGTTGGTTATGCCTGCCTCATCCTTCTTGTCTAGAAAATAATTTTCTGCCACAATGTCAGAGTTTATGGGGAGACTTTCTGGCCTTGTTGAGGCCTTAGACTACAAGGGTCATGGCTGTGCCCCATCTACCTTCCCACCCAGCATCAGTTTTTGACTTGAGCCAGACATGGTACCTGAGGGGAGACATCAACGTAAGACTCCCTGCCATATGAGGCCCTGGATCAGGACAACACGTCTGCTACAGAGATCTCTCGGAGACTGAAAGGAGACAATCGCAACACCAACTGAAGCTATACACTCTTGTTTAGTGTTGGAGCAGCATTAGTCTGCTCCCCCAAAAGTGTCTAGTATGGGGTCTTCAAAATTCAATACACCAGCTAAGACCTTCTCAATTCTTGTGCTAGTTGAGCCTGTCTTATATGCAAACTAGACTCACTCAGAGGAGATTTTTTTCTCCTCCAATACATTTTGCCCAACAATATCCTACTGAGGAAAGTTTTCTTAGGAAATGGGCTACTCCATTGGTGGATCTAGCCATTTCTTATCTTAAAAAAGACCATTCACAGCCTCTGTGGATGATAGTTCAGTGTTTAAAGTGTCACTAAACCCCAAAAAAGTATTATCTGTACCATACAGCAGAAGCTTTTCATTATTACATTTGGTATAGTTATTTAATACATGGTTGATTCTGTTGCTTCACTTGCCTGCCGCCAATCTTCTACTGCGTTGTCACCCCAATTGTGCATGTTACCCCAGTACCCTGAGAGGAAGCCATTCACTTCCTCCTTGTCTGGCGGGAAGCTAACCCATGTGACTATTTTCATCAGAATCAGCTTGAAGGGCAACTCCAGAATGTGAAGTAACATTTCCTCCCCTGCCGTCTGCCCCAAGTGATTGGATATCCACCTCTGAGGAGGTTCCAGCAGGGGACATACTATACGCAAACTCCACCTCCACCATAAAAAGAACAATGATCACTTCATGATTTTTATTGGTACGATTTGCTACAATAAGGTTTCAGACTTTCTGCTTGCTTCTACTCCCACATCTCAGGGCAGTGGGGAGCTAATTTTTCATGTTACATAACTGCAGTATATGGTGCTTGAAGCCAGCTATTTGGGATCATTATATTGAAATGTGCTATAAGGTATTGCTGTTACCAGTACATTTGCTGATGACCCATATAAAGTTGACTGGATGGATTTAATGACACTTTAAAAGAGAAGTATTATTTTTTTTAGAAAGCATACTTACCTAGGTGGATGCAGCATCGGGCTGATGCTGCATCTGTCTCCCGCTGGCTCTAAGACTGAGAACTGAGCAATCAAAGACTGCTGATTACTCAGTTCTCTGTGCTTTGTGAGCATAGAGCTGGTGATTGCCAGTTATCATTGTTCACCTTTAAAGATCCAGTAGATAAAAGGTTAGAGTCCCTACTTAAGACTTTCTTTGCAACAGACACAACAGCGGGTTGTATGGCAGAACCCACTAAGGCAATCTGTCAAGCTACTGCTGTCTTGACTACCCTATGACCCGGAACCTTAAGGATCACTTTGTACATAGTCATCTACAACTTTTGCCTTCCACCTAATGCCATTGCATGAATAACTTGGTGGATCCACTTTGCCAAATTTCCAGGATGATTCTTCTTTCTGTACACATGCACAGGATTTTATGGATTGAATTATAGTCATAAAAACAGAACAAAAGACCTGCAGCTCCTGAAAATTGGGCAAGACCCAGCACTGGCACAGAACAAACAGATAAAGGCACATGTTTTGTTAATAAAATGAAGTTTTAATGGTAAGAAAAGCATAAAATCACTTACATATGGGACTGTGATCAAGAACTTTTCACAAGGCAATCAGCAGTGCAGCGGTAGAGGTGAGATCCAGCAAAGAGAAGTGGATCCCAGCAGTGGAGTGATAGCCGGAACCTACAGATAGGGACCTGCTGGGGGATGCCAGCTAGTGGTGTCCTCAGTGTATATTGCAGCTTTGGAGCTGAATTGATGCGTGGCAGTCTGGCTAGGCAACACATTTCGGAGTACAACCCCTTTCTCAAGCCTGACTGCAGATGCCGATTGCTGGCTGTCACTCCAGTGCTGGGATCCTCAACTCCTCTCTACTGCATTTCACCTCATTTGCTTTGGTTGATTACAGGTCCATGTGTAAGTGATTTTATGCTTTTGTTACTGTTAAATGCTGGGCAGCATTATTCCCTTGCAAGAAACGCCTAGGTGAACGCTTGTTTGGTCCCTCCTAGAAGAAGTATATAAAAAAGATTACAAGAGGACAAAAGTATTCTCCTCCCCCAGAAAAAAAATGGTTGGGCCTCTACCAGTAGGTCTGTTACTCCTGAGGTTAGGAAGGGTTCCTTTCATTACTCTCAGTCTTCCAATGTTAAAGTGGTTGTAAAAGCAATTTTTTGTTGTTTGATAATAAAGGTTATACTTACCTGCTCTATGTAATGGTTTTGGACAGAGCGGCCCCTTCCCACCTCTTCTGGGGTCCCCCCGCTGGCACTCTCCACTCCTCCTCTTTTGCATGTACCCCCATATTAAGCTGTGTGCTATGGGAGCACACAATGTGGGTGTGCTGCTGAGTCCTCATAGACACATACAAGGAGGCTTGACCCCCCTCCCTCTTCATAGGATTTGACTGACAGCAACAGGATCCAATGGCTCATGGCCCTCTCAGATCCTCTTCTGAGAGCAGAGAGAGGGGAGACACCAGATGCAGTCTGACATAGCACTGAATCAATAGAGGACACTTTAGCCCACTGTCAGTTGAAACTGGGTCACAGGAGTGCAGAACAAAGTGCACTCCTGTGATCCCAAAGGAGAAATTGGGTTAAAAAAGATTTGGACCTACTTCTCCTTTAAGCTGGCCATAGATGTTTTTATTTTTTTTGTTCAACAAGGGGGCTGAATGAAAATAAAAAAACTAACAGATCCATACATCCACACAAATGAGAAGGATGGAGGAATCCTCCCCACCAGGACATTGTATTGTGACAGCATGACCCTTCACTATCAGAATACAATGGTAAGCAACTGCAGCCCATTGGCTGAAGACACTGACAGAAAAAAATGTATCCAACATGTCCCTTTGACAGAAGCCAGTCAAATGATCCACTTATGTTGGGCAGGGATGGCCACACCTGATCGAAATTAGTCCTGTCGCTGCTAAACCGGCAGAATTTCAATCAGTGGATGGCCATATCCATACCGTCAATCAAATGTAATCAAAATGCAGAAGTAGCAGCCATGATGGAATTAGCAGTCTTAACTCTCTAAACTCCAGGGCTATAGGTAATGTTCTCGTTTGCATAAACCACAGTGGTTGTTGGAGGAAAACTGCCCTTATCCCCTCCTTGCTGATGCGTCCCTTTCCATAACCTCCTCCCTTTGCCTTTTTTCCTGTGCTTTAGGAGCTGTCATCACAGGCTCAGGCCAATGTAAACATGACTTTGGTTGCATTTTGTTGGCTTGCAGCCCTCATTATACAGTAACTGTCAACGAGGAATTAAAGCAAGTATGACATATGCTCCATATGCTGGTTTGATCCAGTGTCTTCACTTCCAGAAGTAATAAATTATGGTTTGCATAGTATTTGTGCAATCACTAGAGATAACAAACGTCTGCAAGAAAGCAGCCCAGCCAGGGGCGTAACGATAGGGGTTGCAATAGCAACCGGGACCCATGGTCCAGGGGGCCCATGTGCCTCCCTTTTACACCTGGATAAGAGGGATGGCAGGGGTGGCATTTAGAGGAACCAATCTCCTCCATTTTCCTCTATCCAGTTTACTTGTCTTCTGCTGTTCCCAGGGTCCCTGCATGCTTTCCTGTTCCCCCCACAGAGCTGCTGTCTTCCCCCCTCCTGTCTCCTGCCAGCTGCTGTAGAAGATGTGGCATGATGGAGAGATGGGAATGGGTGGGTAAATTTGTCATTTACCGGCTCCTTACTTTTCTGAATAAACAGAGTCAGTGATTTGTACCAATTGGTTCATTCATTACTGAAGCATAGTAAACTGTTTTTACTATACTTTAGTTTCTGAATGAATAGGAGGCTAGGTGCACAGCTACTCCTGCCCATTCATTCTGTGCAGCTGAGGCTACGCAGATGGAAATTGAGGGCTGAGGTTGGTTTAGACCCCTGATATCACATCAAAGCCCCCTTAACAGCGCTCCTAAAAATTTTTTAAAAAAATGTAAAAATAAAATTGTAAAAGAAATAAAATGAAATGGTAAAAAAATAAATAAATAAAATAAAAAAATTAAAAACGATTTACACCAGTGAGGGAACTATCAGGATTGCAAAGGATTGCAACTGTGACCGGGCCCTGGCATTTCACCACCAAGGGGAGGCCCGAAGATGGCAGAAAGGGGACCCGTTGCAGAACTTGTGAAAGGGCCCAGCTGCGGTACCGTAATAAAGAGACCCACGATAGGAGTAAAGGGCCCCAGGATCAGTGGGAAGAGGGAAGGGCCCTGGCCAGGGGTCCCTTCATAATTTCTTGCACCGGGGCCCTGAAGGTTCTAGTTACGCCTCTGAGCCCAGCAGATTTGTTCATGTACAAAAATTCACTAATTGTACATACTGTATGAAAAACAAAGTCTAATGTTTGAGAAGAGGGAAGGGGGAGAAAGGCACCAAGTAACCATTTGGTGTAACACAGTTTATTCAAACAAGTTTAAAAAATACATTAAAAGGTTACATTCACAAAGGTGACAGGTGTAAAGCAGTGTGTAACCGGGGAGAGTTCAGAGTGTATCCCAGCCATGGCTGTCAATCCACACCTCTGCGGCAGCTCCAATGTTGGAGGGTGTCAGAGGATGCTGGGGAGTGAACATGCAGGAGCCGGGAAATGACCTGTCAAACCTCAGGGATGAACAACCAATAGGAACGCGTTTCGGAGGCTAGCCACACCTCCTTCCTCAGCCAGCTACTTTGCACCTCTCCCCATTGTGAGTGGAACCTTTTAATGTATTTTTTAAACTTGTTTGAATAAACTGTGCTACACCAAGTGGTCACTTTGCGCCCTTCCCTCTTCTCTTGCAGTGTGGGTTCCCGGCCCTACGGATTAGGCAGCCCTGCCTCCACCTTGGATCACAGTCAGCAATTTATTACCTTTTTCAGGCAATTTCTGGACTTATATTAAGGTCTATGCCCCTGATATTTATGTGGACTATACACTATACCATTCTGTGGACATATATTTTTAGTAATTTTTAGCTTTTTTTTAAATTATATTTAGACAGAGAAGGGTAGGGCTGAGAATATTGTTTTTTTAAAGTCTAATGTTTGGCATATGATGTAGAAAGCACAAAATACTAGAAAGCCCTCTCTGTTGCCATGCTTTTACACTGCCTACTTGCCTCTCCAATGTATCACTAAATCCCCCTAAACAATGCATGCTTCCTCACTTATGTCACAATGTAGTGCTTGGTGCTTAATGGCCATGCAGGCCAAAGCGACCAGAGAGTGTGTCTGCTCATGGCCCTGCTGTCCCCCATAAACTTATCTTCCTGCACCCCCCTCGCTGCTCCTTCGCATTGCATCCGGCAAATCTATCAGCCTAGTGCAGACAAAATAAGAATAAAAGGGTCAGGGGGAGCTCTTTGCTAAGGCATTATCACTTTGCCCTGCAACTTTCTTAAATAATATAAGTAATTACTGAAAAAATAGATCTTTACAGAGGACATTCCATGGAGTAATATTAATAAATTAGCCATTATAGAAATTAGTACATTATTATTTCTCTTGGATCCAGCTTGGATTTTAACAGGGTAATCATTGTGTAAAAATGCATTTGGATAAGCTGCACATTTTGTAGAGTTAATAAAAGTTTTACAGTTATTATATCCTCTGCTATAAATTTGTGAAGCTGCTACAACAAGTTTTATTCGGTTTGTTTGCTAATCTATATTTAAAAGCATTTATTTTGGGTTCATTCTGATTATCCATGTATACTGAGGGTAACATGAGACGTGAAACATATCCATTGCCATTATAACTGGGCTATTTTGTGTTACCCACAAAACCATATTAGTTTGAGTCAAAAGAGTGCTCTTGAGACCACCAATTAAAGCATAAAAATGACTGTGTAATGCCACCAGCTGTTTATAAAGTAGAGGATTCTGGGAGATTTTATTTTTAGTTTTGTAATTCAGGGCAACATGATGGGTATGACACCTGCTCCTATAAATCTTTCCACACTTCCAGTGGTTTATGGTACAGCTCCCATATGTACTAACATTCCAAACCATATGTATATATGGACAGAGTAATGTATCTGTAAAAATAAATATGTAAATCTATTATCCTTGAAAAAATACAGTAGATATGCAATTGATGTGACTTATAGGTTGTGCATTTTACATTGCCTTGTTCTTTATAGCTACCAACATTTTGTAAGATCTCGACATTTAGAGTAAATATTCATTATTCCTATTATACATATATTATACATTTTACACACTTAAAATACCTAACTTAATGACATTTAGGAGTATATTTATAAAGTAGTGATTGTGACATTCGCCAAATATTCATTGCTGGTGTGTCTGCATGTTTTAAATTACAGTTCTTTCACATGCACTGCTTTATGATTAATATGCCCATTAGTTTGATAAAGTACAATTTACCATGAACAAAATGTTTTGATTTTTTAGAACAATTTACAAATACTTTGAAACAACACACAGGGAGATGGCGCTATCCCTGGAGGTGGTGACCCTCCTTAGGTAAATACTTATTGTGTAGCCCACAACCGTGAAACAATATGTATGTGAAATAATGTGAAAAAAATGTTTAAAGTGACAGTGTATATAAACCTTGTGCGTTTTCACATCAAATATATGTGATTATTATTTGGAAAGAAGGTCTCATTTTCCATATAAAAGTGAAAAAAAAACATAAAAAAAAATATATATATATATATATATAAAAATATAAAAACACAATATTCTCTAGGAAATTTTCCAATTCTTTAAACAAATTTGTGTTCAGTGACTTTTCAGTGATAGTTCATCATCATTTCCAAGGTGAATCGGTGACTTCACACTGTGCTCCCCTCCTGTGTCCCCACTCACCAGAGCTTGGCACCCCTGCAGGGGTATCTCGCATATGCTGATCCTTTTTCCCAGCTCCGATCTCCTGATCGATCCGTCTATGGTCTGGAGCAGCAGTCCACCCAAAACCTCCTCCGATGCAGTGGTATATAAAGAACGAGAATCCCAATATAGTGTAATTCCGAACAAAAGTTTATTGCATCCAGTGTTAAAATTGTTAAAAAATTATTAAAAATTTACACAATCGTCCGCAAGCTGTTTATGGTTCTTAGTGGAGACTATCAAGTCTGCAGCACAGCTGCTATTTGAGAAAGAGACGTCTCCCTTCCTCTTCCTGTGGCTTGCGCTCCACCTAGCACAACCACTGAACCCGGATGTGACGTAGGAACGTGACGGACGTACTCACTGTCCCGCTTAACGCGTTTCGTCATCGGACGTCGTCAGAAGCGGTGCCAAGCTCTGGTGAGTGGGGACACAGGAGGGGAGCACAGTGTGAAGTCACCGATTCACCTTGGAAATGATCATGAACTATCACTGAAAAGTCACTGAACACGAATTTGTTTCAAGAATTGGAAAATTTCCTAGAGACTATTGTGTTTTTATATTTTTATATATTTTTTTTTTATATGTTTTTTTCACTTTTATATGGACAATGAGACCTTATTTCCAAATAATAATCACATATATTTGATGTGAAAACGCACAAGGTTTATATACACTGTCACTTTAAACATTTTTTTCACATTATTTCAACATATTTCACATACATATTGTTTCACGGTTGTGGGCTACACAATAAGTATTTACCTAAGGAGGGTCACCACCTCCAGGGATAGCGCCATCTCCCTGTGTGTTGTTTCAATATATTTTTCCTTTGGGAAATTCAGGAGGGCAGCTTTCCCCATACTACCTTTAATATAATTATAATAAGGTATACCCTACTACCCTTAGCGCAGAATTTAATATATATTTTAATTTACAAATACTGTTTTGTATTTTTTTATCTTGATTGAATATAAACCTCGCTAAATTCTGGTAGTTTCTTTGGAGCAATTTCCTGCCTATATGCAGGTGCCCCAGCAACTGCTGCACGTCATTTTTCTGGGTGGGTTTCCTGATGGTGACAATAGTGGGGTATGCCTGTTCAGAATCTGCTTGTAGTCTCCGTTGGGATACTGTGTGATAGGATGGCAATACAGAAGAACAACTAAGAGACAGGAACATAACCGTGCAACCCTATAACAGGAAACTACTGGAGCACAACATATTTTAGATTGAAAAAAGTTGAAGGTTACTTTTGAAATAACATGAACATTCTAAGCTTATATGAGATTTTAGTGATTGGGTTTATATTTACTTTAAGCACAGTAACATACAATTGTAAATAAAAGGAAACACAATTAAATGTAATTATTTTTTTGCCCATACTAAAGATTATAAGTATGATGTCTTTTTATCTCCTGCTATTCCATTCTACTGCCAGAACATGCAAGTTTCCTGTGTGACCCATATGCAACTCCTCTTGGGTCTTGCTATTGGTTGTGTAAGCACTGAGCATGGCATTGTGGGAAGATAAAGGGGATTTTACCAGTTCTCTGTCAGTTCAGCAGGCACTGGCCAAATTTCGATCAGTATGTGGCTGTCCCCGCTCAGCAGAAATGGATCACTTGATTCATTTCTATCGACGGGACAAGTTGGAAAAATGTTTATTTATCGGTGGCTGCAACCATTCAGCTGCAGCTGCTGACCGGTGTATTCTGACAGAGGTGGGTGCTGCTGTCAGAATACAAAAATTAAAAATAAAAAACTAAAATAATATGGTTGCATAAGTGTGCACACCCTTAAACTAATATTTTGTTGAAGCACCTTTGATTTTAGCACAGCGCTCAGTCTTTTTTGAGTGTGAATCTATCAGCATGGCACATCTTGATTTTGCAATATTTGGCCACTCTTTTTTGTAAAAATACTCCAAATCTGTCAGATTGCAAGGGCATCTCCTATGCACAGCCCTCTTCAAATAACCCCAGTGATTTTCAATCAGATTCAGGTCTGGGCTCTGGCTGGGCCATACCAAATCTTCAATCTTCTACTGGTGAAACCATTCCTTTGTTGACTTGGATGTATGCTTTGGGTCATTGTCATGCTGAAAGATAAGGTTGCTCTTTGTGTTCAGATTTCTAGCAGAAGCCTGAAGGTTTTGTGCCATTATTGACTGGTATTTAGAACTGTTCATAATTTCCTCTACCTTGACTAAGGCCCCTGTTCCAGCTGAAGAAAAGCAGCCCCAAAGCATGATGTTGCCACCACCATGCTTCACTGTGGGTACAATGTTCTTCTGGTGATATGCAGTGTTGTTTTTGCGCCAAAAATTTCTTTAAGAATTATGGCCAAAAAGTTCACCCTTGGTTTCATCAGACCAGAACACATTTTGCCAAATGCTTTTGGAAGACTTCAGATGTGTTTTTGCAAAATTTAGCCAGGCTTGGATATTTTTCTTCTTAAGAAAAGGCTTCCGTCTTGCCACTCTACCCAATAGCCCAGACATATGAAGAATACGGGAGATTGTTGTCACATGTACCACACAGCCAGTACTTGCCAGATATTCCTGTAGCTCCTTTAATGTTGTTGTAGGCCTCTTGGCAGCCTCCCTGACCAGTTTTCTTCTTGTCTTTTCATCAATTTTGGAGGGACATCCAGTTCTTGGTAATGTCACTGTTTTGCCATATTTTCTCCACTTGATGATGACTGTCTTCACTGTGTTCCATGGTATATATAACACCTTGGAAATTCTTTTGTACCTTTCTCCTGATTGATAACTTTTAACAATGAGATCCCTCTGATGCTTTGGAAGCTCTCTGCGGACCATGTCTTTTGCTGTAGGATTCAATTAAGAAAATGTCAGGAAAGACCTACTATAACAGCTGAACTTTATTTTGGGTTATCAGAGGCACTTTAAATGATGGCAGTTGTGTGCGGACTCCTATTTAAAATGAGTTTAAATGCGATTGCTTAATTCTAAACACAGCTACATCCCAAGTTATAAGAGGGTGTGCACATTTATGCAACCACCTTTTTATTTTTTTATTTTTACTTCCCTCCCCCTAAAAGATTTCAGTTTGTTTTTCAATTGAGTTGTACAGTTTATAGGTCACATTAAAGGTGGAAAAAGTTTGGAAATTATTTATCTTTGTCTCATTTTAACAGGGGTGTGTAGACTTTTTATATCCACTGTATACTGCTGAGGAGGGGGGCATTAATCCAAACCTGTGGCTTTCTCCTGCATGGGCAAGGCAGATATTTGCTTTATGGGCATCTAGTTAACGATTCAGTATGTATTTATTTGTGCTCTTAAAAAGAGTATCTTTCTTTGTAATGAAACAAATATGAAACACTGCAAATTAATTTATTTGACTCTTGTCTTAGATACATAGTTTGTTGTAGTTTGTCTTAACCTATGTGCTCTCTGTTGCTGATGCCAGGAAGCTAATGGGTTGTCCTATGGTATCTCACCTCCTGATATGGGGCAAGCATTAATACGAATGATACAAAGTGAGGGTGACAAGCAGCCTGATTTAGAAGGAAAAGGCTTGGCCCTGGAGCCAAAACCACCTGTGGTTTGTATTCCCCATGCATGGTATAGTGGCTTTATAGATCTGACAATACAGCATGTAATAATGTAATGATCTGTATCAGGCAAAATACATAACCGTTATGTCAATGGATAGGGATTCTTGTGGCTCATTTAGCTATATTGTACTGTATAGGTAGCTTAGTGTTTACTATTTTTCTCAACCCCCCCCCCCCCGCGAAGGTGCCAAGACAGGGCCATCCTTGTATTGGCTAGATGTAACAAGGTTTACAAATATAACAACCATAAAAAGGCCCATAAGGGTCAATGGGCCCAATAAAACGTTAATTTTGTGTGTTCATGTTGCAGCCTGTGAAACAAAATGTTATTTTTTTCATTCTTTAATATAGTCACATATATAACAATCCACCATTGTTGTAGGCCAGGATGAGACACTACAGAAATCACTTTTACTTTACAAATTCCAATACTAAGTAACCAGTGGTGGTGATTTGCAGTTTGGTACCTTTTATTGTAATCTCCAATTACCTTTTAGGCCTCATGCACACGGGCGTAGTAGCAAAACGTCGGGACCGACGTCAGGCAAAAATCGGCGTTTTCGTCTGCGTTTTGCATCGGTGTTAGTGAGCATCGTGAGCGTCGGCGTCAATAGACGTTTTTTTACAAAAAACATTCCTCTGCTATTTTTTAACCTAAAAACGCCAGCGGCTAAAAACACCGGTTAACGTCGCTACAGCGTCAGTGCGCGTTAGTGAGCGTTTTGCCGGCTCAGCATCAAAAGCGCCAAAACGCTACAGCCTCGGAACGCACGGTTCCTGAATTTACAGCTTAATAACGCCGATGCCATCTACAGCTCAAAAACGTCAGCGTTTTTATGGGGCCGTTGAATAACATGGAGAGCTGCAAAAAATGCTAAAAAGCATAGCGTCAAAAAAAGCCTGTGTGTATGAGGCCTTACTAGATTTTGCACAAGGTCAGAGAGCTTAATAATACCTATGCCTGAATACTTCAGAATTATTTTTCAAGGTGGGACCCAGAATTAATTTATTTTTACTTTGTAATGGACTTTTATAGACTTGTCAAAAAAGTACAGTAGGTTTATGTAGGTAATTAATGCTCTTTAACTTCCTTTTCAAGCTTTGTCAACTTTTTGATGTCTAGTCTAGTAGGTCCCAGGGGCCAAGCAAACACTTAGAACCTCTGTCGATGTTTATATTTCTACTATTTCTTCATTCCCCCCCCCCTCATTTTCTTATGTTTTCAAAACTAAAACAATATGTTTTAACTGGATTCCATTTTATAGCGATACTAAACAATACCCACACCTGAACAACTCTTAAAATATTCCCCACTTTATGGGGTTGATTTACTAAAGCTGGAGAGTGCAAAAAATGGTGCAGCTGTGCATGTTAGCCAATCAGCTTCTAACCTCAGCTTGTTCAATCAAGCTTTGACAATAAAACCTTGCAGCTGATTGGTTTCTGTGTTGAGCTGCACCAAATTTTGCACTTTCAAGCTTTAGTAAATCAACCCCTATGTTGTCAACTGTGTCAGGCTAGGAAGACCCTTCTACACATGAATGTTTGAAGGAAGTACCCAGTGTGCATTCCAGCACAGATTTCTGATACTGTAATTAATTGATGGAACCTGCAGCCAATAATCTTCCTGATAGCTCTCCCAGACAGCCCCCACAACTACCAGAAGAACAAATGAATGATATAAGAAGGGTAACAGGAATACCAGCTGTCCAGTAAGGACTCACATGTGTTGGGCTCAACCATACTTTCTGTCAGTGGGATTAAGAATTCTTATATATTCTCTGAGCAACTATCAGCTCTTGAAGGGGTGATTTAGAGACTGACAGTGATTTGTTCCAAACATTCAAAAACAGTAGATGACATTAAGAGTTTTTAGAAGAAAAGCATGTCACTGAAATGTGTAACTTGAATGTTGCAATGGACTTTTTTTGACTGTGAAATTTTGTCTAGATACTTTCTTTTACCTATGAAATTGCAAAAGAAACTATCTCTTATATGTGGCGGTTTAAAACTTCTGTGCATTGTCCTCCGTTTCTGTTACCAAAAGGATGCATTATGCAACAATTATTTTCTTAATCGTGTCCTGTTTTCAGTTAAAAGAGAATGTTAGATATTCTTACTTTGGAAAAGCGCATGCTATGTTTACTGTATGTGTTCTTTATAAACTTTCAGTTTTTTTGCTGCTTTGCAGAATACTGTATATGTTTTATGTTTCATTTAGATAGCTGACATTGATCAGCAGTATCTCTAATATTTTCATGGGAAAAAAAAGATAATTTGCTTTTTGCTTTGAATTACTACTAATTACTACTGATTGGCTCTAAATAATGCAGAACAATGTGTTTGCATTGTTTGTCTTGTGCAATGTGTGGTTTTCATGAACTGACAGTAGCTGGCCTTGCCTGGAATTATTTATGACAAATCTCAGACATCAGCCCCTAGGGCTACAGTACATTTGGTTTAATTATCTTTATCAATGCTACCAAGCAAGATGTCATCTTCTTTTAACTGACTAACATAGCAGAAGGTTGGGTTATTATGAGTGTGGCTGTCTAACTTCTGTCTTTGTTGTTTCAGGCTATTGTACCTGCACAGTTTGAGACCCGTATGGCTAGTGGACTGGTTAAAGGTCATGCTTATTCCGTAACAGGAGTGGAAGAGGTATAACATAAATATGTATATTACTGGCATAGCACAGGGGTCTTCTGGAGAAATTTTATTTAAGGGGTCAGCATTTCCAAAACAAATATTTTAAGGTTATGCTACATGCCAGGAAACTGAGCCACCCACCACAATCACCAAGCGACCAAATGATGGTGCTGAATGAAACTGATGTTTATGATCATCTGCAGTCATCCTTAATTCTGGTTCAATACAATTTTGAGGGTTTTTATGAAAGTACAAAACAGATCACCTATGCAGGGGGTTGGTAATGGGTATACCATAGTCTTCCAGTAAAGGTGGGTTCATGTAGGTAAGCACTAAACAAGACTTCAAGGATTCAACTTCATGGCCTCGCAGCCAAGCTGCAAACCTGAATACACTGGCCGGATCTGGAGACCTGAATATTAGTAAACCTAAAATAGAAGAAATGGAATAAACCGGGGGGAGGGGGGTATAGAAATATAAGTAGTAGGTTGGGATCAGAGGAAAAGGTACAAAAAAGAGAAAAAATAAAAGGGGGTCGATTTAGGAACAGCTCCTGCAAGAATAGGTCGCAGGTTGCCAAAACTAGTCAGGGTATAGAATGGTAAATGCGTAAGATAGTCAAGGTTCCCATACTTTTAAGAATTTGGAGTAAGAATCATGCTAGACATCTTCTCCTTAAACATCAGATTGGTCAAGCAGTCCTTCCCCTCTGCAAACAAAACAGTGGGTTTATTCCAAGCCTTGGCTATGGTGTGTTTGGCAGCTAGAAATAAATAGGTTGACAGTTTTTGGTGTTATGAGAATAGGCCTTGAATGGAACAATGTAATAAAGCCAGTTTTGAGTCTTTGTGTATGGGTAAGTTGAACAATGTGTACAAAAGACCAAAGACCCTGAACCAAAATCCAGTTAAACATAGGCAAGTCCACCAAGCATGAATGACATCTCTGCGCTGAACAAAGTCCTTGAAACATATGTCGCAAGGAGAGGGATTAGCATGTGCTATACTAGCCAGCACCCAATACCATCATAACAGGACCTTATATGCTGCCTCCAAGGTGGCAGTACTGAAAGAACATATCATAGACCAGGCTTTGCTCCACTCTGCTGGATCAAAAGGAGTTGCTAAGTCTCGTTTCCAGTGGGAAGTATAGGTGGTGAAGTGCTGTTAGCCTTTAATCTGTGTAGATCACTGAGATAGCACACGAGGAGCCAGGAGAATGTAAAGAGATGTGCTTGAAGGTCATTTTTTGGAAAGGAAAGGTTAGGCTGCATCATAAGAAAGTCAACTAGTGGCGAAGCTGGATATATCAGAAAAAATTCTGAAGGCAACTCTTCTCTTGAATAGAGGGCCAAAGAAGGAAAGAGCGAGAGGAAAGAAAATGAAGAACATGTGTGAACCCATCAGACGACCACCATCAAAATACCCCCGGCTGTTCTAGGCCTGGAAGAAAGAGAGGATTATTCAGAAGTGGTAGAAATGGGAATATGAGGTTGCCCAAGCAGCATACAGAGTCTCAGAGTTTCAGACTGTACAACATTAGGGGACTCAAGGAAGGTCGGCAGAGTCTGTGGGGGAGCCATAGCAGGGCCAAAATTGGAGCTGGCACATAATTGGGGAGTTCAGGAGTACCCAAAGCAGGATTTCAGTGGCAGCATGGTGCATGATAAGCTGGGAGATCTGAGCTGCCAGATAGTATTGCGCCACATTGAGGACCCCAAGGCCTCCCCTTAACCTGTGTATAAAGATGGTGGAGTGTGAGAATCTAGGGTGCTTATAGGCCTAAATGAAAGAGAGAATTCTACTTTGTAGAAGGTGCAAGTAGAAAGAAGGAATGCCATGGGTAGCGTTCGAAAATAGTAAAGAAGTTTGGGCAAAATCGTCATTTTGACTGCATATATGCGGCCTATTCACGATATAGTAGGAAACAGCCATAATTGTATAAGAGATGTCAAAGTGCGCAGCAAGGAGTGGTAGTTTGTCACATACCCAGGTAGTCCAGAGGGGAGGACGCAACGGGATTCAAGATGGAACACAATGAACTAGGAAAGAATCTTTCAAAGCAATCATCTTTTGAGGGTTGATCCGGAGACCATATCTGAAAAGTGCGTAACTAGTTGTTGCAAATTGGACAGAGTGGTGAGGGGGTTAGTCGGAGTCTAAAACACGTCTTTCATAAAAAGGACACTAGAAATGTTAGAATTGTCTCTGAGCGCTATGGCTATGGGTTCTAGTGCTAATATGAATAGAATCGGGGATAAGGGACACTCCTGCTGAGTGACTCGAAAATGGGAAGGGGAGAAGTGTCCGGTGTACCTCACCACAGCAGATGGAGAAAAGTAGAGAGCCTGTATCCACATTAGGATTGAGAGTCATCCTTAATTCAAGCGGCTCCCTTGCTCCGTTCGACGCAAGAGAATTTGCCACCTCCAAGGATGAGGGATTTAAGTGACTTTGAACGTGGCATGGTTGTTGGTGCCAGACAGGCTGGTCTGAGTATTTCACAAACCACTGATCTACTGGGATTTTCCCACACAACTATCTCTAGGGATAACAGAGAATGGTCGGAAAAAGAGAAAACATCCAGTGAGCGGCAGTTGTGTGGACGAAAATGCCTTGTTGGTGTCAGAGGTCAGAAGAGAATGGGCAGACTGGTTTGAGATGATAGAAAGGCAACAGTAACTCAAATAATCACTCGTTACAACCAAGGTATGTAATATATATACCATCTCTGAATGCACAACACATCGAACCTTGAAGTAGATGGGCTACAGCAGCAGAAGACCACACCAGGTGCCACTCCATCTCTGTCCTCACCGTGGACCACACCAGAAGACGACGACATCGGGTAGATGAAGTTCCAAGCTACACAACACGTAAGTCTCTACCATATATATAATGTATGGAACCAACATTGCTCACTAATAAACTCAATGACAACGGAAAGATAGTAGAGTTTGGTCAGACGGGTAAGAGAAGACTGGAGACTGTGGTTGTTCCGTAAAAGCAGGTGTGTTGACGGCGAGTGACCTACAAAAGAGAAAAAGGCTGGTAAGAGACAATAGGGATCTCTATCAACACACCCTTTTAGGGTCATCTAGTCACCAAACACTTTATGAGTCTGGTCGGACAGACCGTGGTTGTTGGTACGGTGCAAGTTTCAGTGAATTTAGGGAGTAGGAACCTCCACCGTTTAAGAGA
>BLSH010349043.1:740760-754770 GCA_018402905.1 Glandirana rugosa | reverse complement strand
GTGGGGATGTTTGAACTACAAAGGCACAGGACATTTGGTCAAAATTGATGGCAAGATGAATGCAGTATGTTATCAAAAAATACTGGAGGAACATTTGCATTCATAAGCCAGGAAGCTGCACATGAGACGTACTTGGACATTCCAACATGGCAATGATCCAAAACACAAGGCCAAGTCGACCTGTCATTGGCTACAGCAGAATAAAGTGAAGATTCTGGAGTGGCCATCTCAGTCTCCTGACCTCAATATCAATGAGCCACTCTGGGGGGATCTCAAACGTGCAGTTCATGCAAGACAGCCCAAGAATTTCCAGGAACTGGACTTCAAGCTGTCATTGATGTTAAAGGGGGCAATACATGGTATTAAGAACTGGGGTATGTAAACTTCTGATCAGGGTCATTTGGGTAGTTTCTGTTGTCATTATGATTTAAAAAGAGTAAACACAGTTGATTGATAATAAATGGCTTCAGCCAAACACTAACTATGAGTGAAAGAAAAGTTTTTGTGTTATCATTCATATTCTCTGAAAAATGGCCAAGAAATCATAGATTCTGCCAGGGTATGTAAACTTATGAGCATAACTGTATATACAGTATCTCACAAAAGTGATTACATCCCTCACATTTTTGTAAATATTTTATTAAATTTTTTCATGTGACAACACTGAAGAAATTACACTTTGCTATAATGTTTAGAAGAGGCCTTCCTTGTGGGACGACAGCCATGCAGACCAATTTGATGCAGTGTGTGGCATATGGTCTGAGCACTGACAGGCTGACCCCGCACCCCTTCAACCTCTGCAGCAATGCTGGCAGCACTCATACGTCTATTTCCTAAAGACAACCTCTGGATATGATGCTGAGTATGTGCACTCAACTTCTTTAGTTGGCCTGTTCTGAGTGTTAAACCGCTGTATGGTCTTGGCCACTGTGCTGCAGCTCAGTTTCAAGGTCTTGGCAATCTTCTTATAGTCTAGGCCATCTTTATGTAAAGCAGCAATTCTTTTTTTTTTCAGATCCTCAGAGAGTTCTTTGCCATGAGGTGCCATGTTGAACTTACAGTGACCAGTATGAGAGAGTGAGAGCGATAACACCAAATTTAACACACCTGCTCCCCATTCACACCTGAGACCTTGTAACACTAACAAGTCATATGACACTGGGGTGGGAAAATGGCTAATTGGGCCCAATTTGGACATTTTCACTCAGGGGTGTACTCACTTTTGTTGCCAGCGGTTTAAACATTAATGCCTGTTTGTTGAGTTATTTTGAGGGGACAGCAAATTTACACTGTTATACAAGCTGTACACTCACTACTTTACATTGTAGCAAAGTGTCATTTCTTCAGTGTTGTCACATGAAAAGATAGAATAAAATATTTACAAAAATGTGAGTGATGTATTCACTTTTGTGAGATACTGTATATATATAGAAGAGTTGTGCAGGGGGAGGGATGTCAGTACACATCTTGGCCATTGGAGGACAGGCAGAAAACTAACCACACTGGGATAGATGTGTTCTTGTGCCTAGAGTGGCCACTTTGCAATAGAATAGCAGAGCGACTGGCTAGATCACCAGGTTTTACACAAAGGAAGAAATGCAAAGAAAACAGGATGCTTGTTAACACAAGTACATGGTACAACAGACACATATCAGGAATATGAAATAATGGGGTAACAATCACTTTAATTGCATCAGATCTAACAGAAAGGTCCCTACTGTCAGGATTTATCAGAAATGAAAACTAAGCTGTTTTCTTTTTCTTTTGTTTTATTTTTTGCTGTTTTGTGTGGACTGACCCTTTAAAAGTGTAAAAGTTAAATAATTTTGTCAGAGATCTCTGTGACTTCTGTAACGCCATGAATGTCTGAACCATAAGTCTGCATGGAGCAGCAAAGTTCATTTAAATCTCAGTGGTCTTATTCAGCATAACAGTGTAAAGTTAAATGGCAATATGCCTAAGCAACCGATCAGAATTATAATAGTCATATGCAGGGAAACACAAAATCTGGTTTCTATGAGCTACTGCACTTTGCAGTGATGCCATATTGTTCTGCCTTAGTGTTTAAGCCAATAAGTCTGAAACATTCACAGAAATTAGCAAATGCAATCAAATGCATAATGCATGTATACTATTTTATAGGCATTCAATGTAGAAAACATAGTTTTTAATCCAATATTTTTAGAAATGTCTAATGGCAAATCTGCATCTTTGTATTTTCTACAATACAGACATCATTTAAAGCAGATAAGGTAAAACTTGTTCGTCTAAGAAACCCGTGGGGACAAGTGGAATGGAACGGATCCTGGAGTGATAAGTAAGCCTGACACGTCCTTGTATATTATGCCCTTGTTGATGTCATTGGCCCTATTTATCAGATATGAAGGGCCAAATGATAAAAGTTTTTATGCTATTTTCCAAAATGGCCTTGGAGAAATAAGGGTTGAAACATGACTTTTATGACTTACCAATGGTTGTGCTGTTGATCTCAATGGTAAAGTCACGTGGAGGGGACCGGGGAGGAGGAAATATTACAAGCTTGGTTTCAGAAAGATTGAGTTTGAGGAAGTAGTGTGACATCCATACTGATATGTCATTTAGTAAGTTTGTAATGCATTAGGAGATTGAGGTGCAGAGTTGAGGAGTCGAGAGATAGATCTGGGTGTCGTCAGCAGAGAGGTGGTAATTGAAGCCATGGGAAGTTATCAACTGGCCCAGGGAATAGGTATAGAGGGAGAATAAGAGGGGCCTAAGGACAGAGCCTTGGGGTACCCCAACAGAAAGAGATAGAAGAGTGGAGGAGATGTTGTTGTATGTGACACTGAAGGTGCGCTGAGATAGGTGGGAGGAGAACCAGGAAAGAGCAGAGTCACGGGGGCCAAGGGAGTGGAGTTTATTGAGGAGGAGTGGGTGGTCAACTGTGTCAAAGGCAGCAGAAAGGTCTAAGAGTATAAGTATGGAGTACTGGCCATTGGTTTTAGCAGTTAGTAGGTCGTTGGTGAGTTTTAGTAGGGCAGTTTCAGTTGAATGTTGTGGGCAGAAGCCGGATTGTAGGGGATCGAGGAGGTTGTTGTCAGTGAGGTAGCAACTCATACGGTTGTGGACAAGGTGTTCAAGAAGCTCTGGAGTCAAACGGGAGCAGGGAAATGGGTCTTAAGTTATTCAAACAGGTGGGGTCCAGTGAGGGTTTTTTTAAGTATGGGGTAACCAGTGCATGTTTGAGTGGAGAGGGAAAGGTGCCGGAAGAAAGAGGGAGAGGTTGAAGATGTGGGTTAGAGAGTTTAGGACAGAGCAGGAGGGTGGTCATAGTAGTTGCGAGGGGACAGGGTCCAGGGGACAGGTGGTGGGGAGGGCTGTGGAAAGGAGTTTGCCAACTTCCTCAGAGCTAACATGATTGAAGGAGGAAAGTGTTGAGTGGGGTGTTGGACTTGGTGTGTTGGTTGGTGGAGGAAGCTGGATGCAGGATATCTCATCACGAATTGTGTCAATTTTGTTTTTGAAGTGATTGGCAATCTCCTGGGAAGTGAGCAAGTTGGTGTGTGGAGGCAGTGGGGGGTGGAGTAAGGAATTAAGGGTAGAGAAGAGTTGACATGGCTTGGATGAGAGGGATTTGGTGAGAGTGGTTGTAGTAGATTTGTTTAGCGGAATGGAGGCAGGAGTTGTATTTAAGAAGGGCAGATTTGTAGAGGGTGAAGTCTTGTAGGGATTTCGTTTTACGCCACACTCGCTCAAGAGCACGGCTCCATTTCTTGAGACTTCTGGTCTCATCTGTTTGCCAGGGTTGTAGCAGACAAGGCCTGGTTCTGCGTGTAGAGATGGGGGCAAGTGTGTCCAGGGAGGATGACAATATGTTGTAAAAAGAACTGGCCAGGTCTGGGCAGGACAGGGGTGTGATTCATCATAAAGGCAAGCAGTAGCAGAATGAAAAAGGGAAGGGTTGAGTTGGCAAAGGTTCCTGTGGGTAACTGTTTGCAGGTTGGCAGCATGGGAGGTAGGAGACAGAGAGAGTGTGAATCTGATGAGGTTGTGATCGGAGAGAGGAAAGGGGGTGTTAGAGAAGTTGCAGGGAGTGCAGAGGTGGGAGAATACAAGGTCAAGAGTATTGTCACTGGAGTGAGTGGTGGTTTGTGTCCATTGTGTTAGGTTGAAGGAGGAGGTTAAATTGAGTAGTTGGAAAGTGGCTGAGGTGTTAGCATTGACTGGAATGTTAAAGACTGCTTTATGGTTACAGGTGAAACAAAAACAGTACAATGTAATGTTGTAATGTAAAATACAGCAGCTAAAGAAACAGTATGAAGTTTATGTTTTAATATGTAATCTTCCTCAATGGCACTGCTAGCAGTATACAGTAATCAAAGACCCATCTAAATATACATTCACAAACACTTGTACCACACTCGGTAACAACTAATCACTACAAAGTTAATCGTCAATAAATACAGTGCTCAAACAAACTAAAATGACTATGAAAAATAAAATTAAATACAAAAAAAACAAATACATTAGAAAGGTGCAATCACAAAAAAACATTGCAATTCATTGTAAATAGTGCTTAGCAAAAATCAATATTGTGAAAGTCCCATAATCCATCAATGTTCAACATACAACCTAGTCAGATTTTAAAAGAATCAGATTAAAATAACATAAAACAAAATTGTGTAGACTGTTTTGTTTTTTATCTGATATTTTTTATCTGATTTGATGTTATGTTTAACATTGATGGATTATGGGACTCTTGGTTTTTGGTAAGTACTAGTCATAATGAGTTACCACTTTTTTGTGATTGCACATATTAGATGTATTTGATATATTTTTTTTAGATTTCATTTTATTTTTCAGTCATTTTATTTGTTTGAGCATTGCATTTATTGACACTTAATTTTGCATTGAAATAGTTGCTACTGAGTGCGGCACAACTGCTAGCAGTGTGTTCATTCAGCAGAATCCTTCCCATTTGAGATTTACACAGTGGTCCCCTTTCTCATTCTTGGCTTGATTGTCTATTCTATAGTCGTAGGTACATGGTGTTTGAAGCAGGACAGATATGTTAGGTGGTTATTTAACATACTTTATTAGTTGTATCCACTGTAAACAAATCTGGGCATTTTCAAACTGAGCTTAAAAAGAAAAAAATGATACTCAGAGGATACCTTCATGTACTGTTCATGTACTGTACAAATGTTAACCACTTTTATACCAGGCACTTTCCCCCCTTCCCGCCCAGACCAATTTTCAAAAATGTTTTATCATTTTTCCCCACAAATAGAGCTTTCTTTTGGTGATATTAGATCACCTCTGAGGGTTTTTATTTTCTTGCACTGCAAATAAAAAAAGACCAAACATTTTGGAAAATACTTCTTTTTTTCTTTTTTCTGTCTCAAAACTTTGTAAATAAGTAAAATTTCTCCTTCACTGCTGGGCACTAATGAGGCTGCACTGATTGGCACTGATAAGGCAGCACTGGTGAGGTGGCACTTATATGCTGCACTGATAAGTAGCACTGACAGGCACTGATATGTGGCACTGATATGCAGCACTGATGGGCACTGATAAGAGGCACTGATGAGCACTCATAGATGGCACTGGTGGACACTGATAGGTGTCACTGGGCACTGATAGGTGACACTGATAGGTGGCACTGATGGGTGGCACTGATAAGTGGCACTGATGTGTGGCACCTATGGGCACTGATAGGCAGCACTGTTAGGCAGAAGCTAATAGGATGGTACTGGCAAGCATCACAGATGGGCACGGTGCCATCCCTATTGGGCATTGTGTGCCCCTTACCTGGTGGTCTTGGGTGGGGTCCCTGGGTGGCAAAACTTTGTAAATAAGTACATTTTCTCCTTCACGGCTGGTGGCACTGATGAGGTGGCACTTATATGCCCCACTGATGGGCACTAATACGCAGCACTGATGGCACTGATATGCAGCACTGATGGGCACTGATAAGCGGCACTGATGGGCACACATAGGCAGCACTGATAGGTAGCACTGGGCACTGATACGTGGCACTAATGGGTGGCACTGATATGTGGCACTGATGGGCACTGATAGGCAGCACTGTTAGGCAGCAGCTAATAGGATGGCACTGGCAAGCATCACATATGGGCACAGTGCCATCCCTATTGGGCATTGTGTGCCCCTTAGCTGGTGGTCTTGGGTGGCATCCCTGGTGGTCCCTGGGTGGTATCCCTGGTGGTCCTGGGTGGCTCCCTGGTGGTCCTGGGTGGCGATCCTAAGGGGCTACACTGATAAACAATCAACGCAGACCCCCCTGTCAGGAGAGCTGCCGATAGGCTCTCCTCTACTCACATCTGCAGACGCGAGTAGAGGAAAAGCCAATAAACGGCTCTTCCTGTTTATACTGTGACCAGCCATGATTCGTCATGGCTGATCACATGGTAAAGTGCTTCTGACAGAAGCTCTTTACCTAGATCGGAGTTGCGGTGTGTCAGAGTGACACACCACATCTCCGATCGCCACGCCAGCTTGTTTTCCTGTTGGACGTAATATGACGCCCAGTCAGGATAACTGAACCACTTCCCGGCCGTCATTCTGCATACGGTAGTAGGGAAGTGGTTAAAGTGATTGTAAAATCAGAAGGTATTTTCTATGCATTACGATAAAAGGCCTTCTGGGTGCAGAAGCCCCCTTCAGCACCCCTAATACTTATCTTAGCCCTATCTAGATCCAGCGATGTTGTAGGATTGTCTCGGCTGCCCGGGACTCCCCTCCTCATTGGCTGAGACAGCAGCGCGGTGCTATTGGCTCCCGCTGCTGTCAATCAGTCAGTCAGCCAATGAGGAGAAAAAGAGGATGGGGCCGGGCCATGGCTCCGTTTCTGCATGGACACAGGGAGCAATGGCTCGGCTCGGGTGCCCCCATAGCAAGCTGCTATCTGTGGGGGCACGCAACAGGAGGAAGGAGCCAGGATAGCCGAAGAGGGACCTGAGAAGAGGAGGATCAGGGCTGCTCTGCGCAAATCCAATGCACAGAGCAGATAAGTATAACATGTTTGTTATTTTTAACTAATAAAAAAATAAGACTTTACCATCACTTTAAGTAGGAGAGATGCAGGCTGCTGAAATTAGGTGAAATTCTCAACTTTCTATGTAGTAGTTGAGCTTGTCAATGACCTTACTGATCAATAGGGAGAGTTGGAAAGTTAGAATGGGTGAAGCCAAGGTCAATTTACAGGAAAAAGTTCATATCCTTTTCCTTATATGCCAAGACTAAATTTATTACAGGCCTACTTTAACACTTTTTCCATAGTCTAACCACATGCAGAGCACACGTTTGTATATCAGTTGTAATACCCAGTGGCTAATTAAAGCTGTCATGGGCTATACTCAACTCATGGGGTCCACTTCATACATTACTTATGTCTGATCACCCAACTGTTCATTTAGTGTATTCCTTCAAAAAAATAGGAGACTCTTCAATTCATCTTCATCTCAATATACTTCAAGCCTTTCACTTTAGTCTCAGTCCACTTCTTGGGAGGAAAAAAAACGAACTACTAAGTTAATATTTGGACAGGTTTGGGTCCCTTTTAGTGTTCTAGTCCTCGGACTACAGGTTTGATCGTCGTTATAACCAGCCACTAATAGACAGCACTATGCATATATACTGTATGCATACAAATACAAATATTATGCATACAAATGCTGTGCTACTCGTTATGATAGCAAGGCTGACCCACAAACAATAACATTAACCACTTCATATCTGCGCTATAGCCAATTGATAGCTACAGCGGGGACCTGCTTTGCCGGGAGGCCGTCAATAGACGTTCTCCCTTGTGCGCTTCCTGCATGCCCATGAGGGCAGGCATCGGGGAAGATTTGTGATGGGCATGTCCCTTGGACACAGCCAATATCATATCGCTATAAATGGCCAATCACTGGTGCGTCCAATGAGAGATGATCTCAAATGTAAACATATGAGATCATCTCTCATTGCAGGCGAGATCGCATGTGAGGAGGGAGAGCTTCTGTGAATAATCGTGAGTGATTATATTGAACACCAGTGCAAACTACAGTGCCCAAACAGTGCCAATCAGTGTCACTTGCCCATCAAGGTCACTGCCACAGTGCCAATCAGTGCCACAGTGCCCATCAGGGTCAGTGCGCATCAGTGCCAGCCATAAGTGCCATCAGTGCTACAGTGCCATAGTGTCACTGTGTCATTAGTGCACATCTGTGCCATCAGTAAGTGTACATCTGTATCATCAGTGCCCATCTGTGCCAGTCATCAGTGCCCATCTGTGCCGCATCAGTGCCGCCTCATCAGTGCACATCTGGTCGCCACATCAGTGTACATCTGTGCCATCAGTTATCTGTGCTAATCTGTGCCAGTCATCTTTGCCCATCTGTGCCAGTCATCAGTGCCCATCTGTGCCAGTCATAAGTGCCCATCTGTGCCACATCATCAGCGCACACCTGTGTCGACTCATTAGTGCACATCTGTGCAGCCACATCTGTGCTATCAGTTATCTGTGCTAATCTGTGCCAGACATATATGCCCATCTGTGCCAGTCATCAGTGCCCATCTATGCCGCCACATCTGTGACATCAGTTATCTGTGCCATCAGCGCCCATCTGTGCCCATCTGTACCAGCCATCTGTGCCTATCTGTGCCAGTCATCAGTGCCCATCTGTGTCACATCATCAGTGCACATCTGTGCCGCCTCATCAGTGCACATCTGTGCCAGTCATCTGTGCCCATCTGTGGCATTCATCAGTGCACACCTGTGCCAGTCATCAGTGCTCATCTGTGCCAGCCATCAGTGTCCATCTATGCCGCATCATCAGTGCACATCTGTGCCGCTTCATCAGTGCAAATCGGTGTCACCACATCTGTGACATCAGTTATCTGTGCCATCAGTGCCCATCTGTGTCAGTCATCTGTGCCAGTCATCAGTGCCCATCTGTGCCGCTAAATCAGTGCACATCTGTGCCATCGTTTATCTGAGCCATCAGTCATCAGTGCCCATCTATACCAGTCATTGGTGCCCATCTGTACCAGTCATCAGTGCCCATCTGTGCCGCATCATCAGTGCAAATCTGGGTCGACTCATCAGTGCACATCTGTGCTATCAGTTATCTGTGCTAATCTGTGCCAGTCATCTGTGCCCATCTGTGCCAGTCATCAGTGCCCATCTGTGCTGCCACATCTGTGATATCCGTTATCTGTGCCTTCAGCGCCCATCTGTGCCCATCTGTACCAGTCATCTGTGCCAGTCATCAGTGCCCACCTGTGCCACATCATCAGTGCATATCTGTGCCGCCTCATCAGTGCACATCTGTGCCAGTCATCTGTGCCTATTTGTGCCATTCATCAGTGCTCATCTGTGCCAGTCATCAGTGCCCATCTGTGCCGCATCAGTGCACATCTGTGCCGCCTCATCAGTGCACATCTGTGCCACCATATCTGTGCCATCAGTTATCTGAGCCATCAGTACCCATCTGTGCCAGTCATCTGTGCCCATCTGTGTCAGTCATCAGTGCAGGCTCATCACCACAAACAAAAACAATGTCTAAAAATCCTATTCCACCGAGAAGGCGTACCAAATTCTTAGCGCGGCCGACAAGAGCAACGGGGAGCTCTCTACTTCGGATTTCTCTTCAGATTTTGAGTCTGATGTGAATTATGAGCCAGTCCAAAGCAGTGGGAAGCTGACTGACTCAGAGGAGGAAGATAGTCCACCCGCCAGACAAAGGCGTTTTGGTGAGGAGACAGTAGCATCCACCAGCACCGTAGTGCCATCCACCAGCACCGCAGTGCCATCCACCAGCACCACATTGCTATCCACCAGCACCGCAGTACCTCGGCAAGAAAGGCCAAGTACCAACGGGGTGTCACTTCAGCCCCAAATGGTTAGGACCCATGCCGGCCTTCCCTATTCCCTTTAGAACCCCTCGTGGCTTCCTCCTAATTCAGGAGAAGCTAGAATTCCCCCTTTCACTGCCCAGCCAGGAGTCCAGGTGGACACAGATAATTTTTCGCCAATGGATTTTTTCAAGTTAATATTTACAGAGGACATGCTAGCCTCATTTGTGGCCCAGTGCAACCTGTATGCACGACAATTTATTGCAAGTAATCCAACATCGTATTACTCCTGTCCCTTTGAGTGGAGAGACCTTACAGTGGAGGAGTTTAAGACTTTTTTAGACCTCACATTTTGTATGGGACTCACCACAAAAAACGAATTACGATCCTATTGGTCAACCCACCCCATCCACCACATGCCTCTCTTCTCCACGATAATGCCCCTAACCAGATACCTGATGATAATGAGGTTCCTACCCTTCAACGACAACACACAGTGCCCCCCCCCCCCCCAAAATGACTGAAATTATGATAAGCTTTTTAAAATTCTGCCACTACTAAATAATTTTTCTGAAAAATTCCCCCAGTTGTTACCTCAGACCAACACATATGTATAGACGAGTCACTAGTCAAATTTAGCGGCAGGCTGGGAATAAAGCAATTTATTCCGGGCAAAAGGAACCGCTATGGGGTGAAAGTGTATGTGACCGAGCCACAGGGTACACATATGCCTTCATAGTCTACGAAGGGAAGGACACCCAGCTGCATCCCCCTAATTGCCCCGACTACTTAGGATCGAGCAGGAAAGTTGCTTGGGACCTCATTTACCCACTCCTGGAGAAAGGCTACCACTTGTATGTAGACAACTTCTATACAAATCTGCCTCTGTTCCGAAACCTTCACTAGAAGAACACGCCAGCATGTGGCACTGTCAGAAAGAACAGGAAGAGTTTTCCTCAAAGGCTCGTCAATATGAAGAGGGGAGATGGCGAGCCTGCAAAACAAGTAAATTCTGGCAGTGAAGTGGAGGGACAGAAGGGATGTCTACATCATGTCTTTGAGGCACCATCATAGCTTTGTGGAAATCCCCAGAAGGAATGGCCCAATCCAAAAGCCCATCTGTGTCCATGAGTACAATTTATTCATGGGGGGAGTCAACTACAATGACCAAATGCTCGAACCACACCTTGCAACAAGACGGACATATCACTGGTACAAAAAAGTAGCAATTTATTTTTTACCGCAACTCCATCAAAAGCCCACAACCCTTCCTTGGCTACTAGGAGGAAATTATCACTGCCCTACTATTCCCGAACGACCCACCAGGAAAACATTAGATCCGATATTCTTAGTCGACTCTCTGAACGCCATTTCATCAATAAAATCCCTCCCGGACCAACAGGCTAACGATGCCAGAATAAATGTAAGGTGTGTACCAGTGGAGGAGTTAGAAGAGACACCCCACTTATTATTGCCCCCAGTGCCCTCCCAACCAGGCCTCTGCATAGGTGACTGTTTCCGCCGTTACCATATTTCAGTAAATTATTAGTGAAGTATGGTAAACACAATCCTCAGTTCCTGCCATGTACATTCACACCCCATATGCCACTGCTTGCTCTTGAACTGACCCTGGCTTGTTATTTGACCACGCCTTTGCCTGCTGCTTTTGTACATACCTCTGCCTGCTCCGGAACTGACCCTGACTTGTTATTCGACTACAATTCTGCCTATTGATTCAGTACATACGTCTGCCTGATCTGGAACTGACCCTGAACTGTTATTCAACCATGCTTCTGCCTACCAATTCTGTACATACCTCTGCCTGATCTGGAACTGACTCTGGACTGTTTGACTATGTTTTTTTGCCTGCCTCTTGGACTGATCTTGTACCCTAGTATTGGGATTCACAACACAGGAGTCTTACATATGCGAGGGGCTCCAGAATTGTTTTTCTGGATGAAGAAAACTATTTTTTTGTTTTCTCTCTCCCAGATTAGGGTCTGGAGACTCAGAGGCTTCAAAGCGATTTTGGGTGGGAGAAGCCTCTACTCCTGTTCCCATTCTGTCCTGACCAAGGCCCTACTTCTGCCTGATGCCTGTAGGACTTACTGTCATCATGTCCCTGCCTGCCGCATGAACTGACCACACCTCTGCCTGCTTCCTTTACTATGGACCATGTTCCTGCCTACTACCAGGACCAATATTTGACACTGTTGACAATATCTCTGCCTGCACTGACCCTGGACTGTATATGGACAGTATCTCTGCCTGCTGCCTGTACTGACTATGGACCGTATTCCTGCCTGTTGCCTGGACAATTGCATTCGCTGTCGCTGACCAAGTCCCTGCCTGCTGCCTGGACCAGTGCTATCCTCCTGTGGACAACTGTGCTACTAAAACCACAGGTAATCTTTTGTAAACCCTTTGCTCAGCAAAATGTATTTTGGTATGTGCATGCTATGTGTTCCTTGCATGTTGGGCTTCTGTATGTAGCCAGGCTGTGTAAAAGTCTGACACGTGATATTTCCATACTCAGAAGGAGTATCAAAGTTGTCCATTTCTAAGATATTTCCAAGACATAGCATGTACATAGCAAAAATGACAGCCCAAATACATCCTGTTTTAAAAAATGCATTTTCATTTTTTACCACATTTTCCAAAAACTTCTGGAAAAAATGACATGTTCAAAAGACTCAATATGCCTCATAGATTATACCTCAGGGTGTTTGCTTTCCAAAATTGGGTCATTTTGTAGGCATTTCCATTGTCCTGATGCTCCAGGGCCTTCAAAAGTGTAATAGGTAGTTGAGAAATGAGATGTGTAATTTCTGCTCATAGAACGCCTGAAGGTGCCACATCAATGTTGGGCCTCTGTATGTGGCCAGGCTGTGTAAAAGTCTCACACGTGTGGTATCGCCATACTCAGGAGAAGTAGCAGAATGTATTTTGAGGGTGTCATTTTTTTGCTATGTACATGCTATGGGTTGGAAATATCTTATAAATTGCCAACTTTGCGTAAAAAAATGCATTTTCATTTTTTTTCCACATTTTTCAAAAACTTCTGGAAAAAAATGAACCGTTCAAAAAACTCATTATGCTTCATAGATTATATGTTGGAGTGTTAGCTTTCCAAAATGGGGTCATTTTGTGGGCATTTACATTGTCCTGGTGCTCCAGGCCCTTCAAAAGTGTAATAGGTAGTCAACAAGTCAGATGTGTAATTCCTAGAACACTTGATAGTGCTCCCTGCATGTTGGGACTCTCTATGTGGCCAGGCTGTGAAAATGTCCCACACATGTGGTATTGCCATACTCAGGAGGAGTAGTAGAATGTGTTTTGGGGTGTAATTTGTGGTATGCATATGCCATGTGAGAGAAATAGCCTGTTACAATGACAATTTTGTGGGAAGAAAATTTTTCATTTTGCAAAGAATTGTGGGAAAAAATGACATCTTCAAAAAACTCACCATGCATCTTACTAAATGACTGTCTACTTTCCAAAAAGGGGTTATTGTGGGGCATTTGTACTTTCCTGGCTTGCTAGTGTCTCAAGAAATGAGATAGGCCATCAGTATATCAGGTGTGATCAATTTTCAATGATTAGCACCAAAGCTTGTTGACTCTCTAACTTTCACACAGAACAAATAATATCCACTAATTTGGGTTATTTTTACCAAAGATTTATGTTACAGTATAAATTGTGGCTAAAATTTATGAATAAAAATTACTAATTTGCAAAATTTTATAGCAAAAATTAAGAAAAATGCATTTTCCTGGTGCCTCCATGGCAGCATACCTGTGACAAGCTCCGCCTTGGCTCCTCCCTCAGGACGAGTGAATAGTATAAAAGAAAAGGGCTAGTGCCCTTATGATAAGTGAGCAGGACTCCCTCCTCGGTTCCGCCTCGAACAGTGTCCATACGACGGTACCTCCGTGGTCCTTTTACGTAAAAAGAATTAAAAACGATATTTTAAAACGTTTAATCATTAAAAATAAGTATTTAAAATCGGTGTTAAATATGACATTGTATTTAGAAACCATTTTTATTGGGTTTAATCACCTATAATAAACAAGACACACTTTCAATCTCTCAGTTGTTCGAAACCACGATTAGTAACTTTTAACTAGTGTGGACTATATGACTACCGGATAGAGTAAAGAACTCTGTGATCGTTCG
>BLSH010349043.1:715179-725314 GCA_018402905.1 Glandirana rugosa | reverse complement strand
GCCTAGCGAAACTGTTGTCACCAGGACATTACATAAGGGGAAATCACTCTAACAGAGCCCTGAACAGCCAGCAGAATAAACCCAACTGCAGTCCTAACCCTCGCTTTATCTAATATGTAAAAAGAAAAAAAGTTTTGGCTGGACTTACCTTCTAACTAGCTAAGTGCAATAATTAAGCGAACATACAAAAAGTGAACCACAAAAAGGTGCATAGCGTGTATACATGGTCCTCCTCTGAAGAGAAAGGACCCTGGCCTTGATCCCTCAGGCGCATGTTTCCTAATGGGGACTAGGCTACTCATACTCCAACCAGGCAGACCCCATTCTTCAGAGGACCCACCAAAGCAAAGTCCAGCCAAGTACTATGTGGGGCACCCTTGGGGGGAGACCCCATAACACGGGGAGAACCCAACCATAAGGCAATGTGCCCTCCCCACGACTTTCAGGGCAAGTCCGAGCTACACAATACTAATCAAGGTGAGTTAAAGTGAAAATTGCTGTGCAAAAAAAAAAAAAGAATACGTGCTTTGGGTGCCAAAGTGCGAGACAATGGCTGGCCTTTCAGCATATGGAAAAATCCCTCTGGTCCCAATCAAAAGACCAAGCCCATGAGGCAGTTGTGAAAGAAAGCATGCAAGGGGTGCTGTGACCAAGGTACCATATGAAAAACATAGTGAGTTAGCCCACTCTGACTTTTTCTGGCACCCCTGGACTACCACTCCAGGGGCAAAAGCACAGCTGGCTAACTACTGATACATAAGGACATAACATATGGCTAATATATGGAGCAAAGGAACAATAGGGCTTTTGTTTGAAACCCTACACTTCAAATTTGAAGAATCTTTTTTAATTGGTTCCTTTAGTATAATTCTTCTTTTTGTTCAAAGTAAAAAGCCACAATTGTTTTTCTTTTTTGTGACTGTTGTGTCAGTTCTTCCTACTAGAACAGGGATATGCAATTAGCAGACCTCCAGCTGTTGTAAAACTACAAGTTCCATCATGCATCTGCCTCTGGGTGTCATGCTTGCGGCTGTCAGAGTCTTGCTATGCCTCATGGGACTTGTAGTTCTGCAACATCTGGAGGTCCGCTAATTGCATATACTACTACTGGGAATGTGACACTTCTTTTTGAACAAAAACTACACACTTTAATTAGTTCTTGTTTATGGATCTTTATTGTAGTTTCATTTTCTTTAATGTTAATTTACTAATTTATAATGGGCCAACATATTTAGCGTGGCTTTACAGGGTACGCAGATCCATTGATACCAATGCCCATTACAGAAATAGTGTACATTCTAGCATTCCTACCTCTGGCATGTACTTGCATAAGGGTCGAAGTGGATGCAGTTAACTTATTTAATCCACCAGTATTTTTCTAGGAAGAAACCAGAGTGCTCAACATTTATCCACCCTGCTGCCTTATGATTGTCTTTCTAAATAGCAACTTGAAAACTGTTTGTGTTCTCTTTTAAAAATGTCACTTCCATCTATTAACCAATCATATTCTTCTTTTGATGATAACCCTCTGAGCTGTCTATGTGAGTTTTAGTATATCCTAGATTTGTTGGCTCTGCATGTACTATGACTTGAGCAGAACTTGTTTTGTGCTTGGGGTGCTCATCGATTTATAGAAGGGTATTACCAGTCAAAATGCAATGCTTCTTTTTAAAGTCTGTCACTGTCCTTTCTGCTATTATGCAGATGCATGGGAATAAGCAACATCTACAGAAGGACTTCTTTTTGTACAATGCATCCAAAGATCGCTGTAAGTCTTACATCAACATGAGAGAAGTCTCACAGCGTTTTCGGCTACCTCCCAGCGAATACGTCATCATCCCCTCCACCTATGAGCCACACCAGGAAGGAGAATTTATTCTGAGAGTTTTTTCAGAGAAAAGAAATATTTCAGAGTAAGCCTATTGGAATGTTATTAGTACTTTTAATAACTTCAATTCCCAGTAAAAATATTCTTTATATTTAAAAGCAAATGTAATTTAGTTTAAAGCACACCTATACTTTACTTACTGCCCACTAATATGTCAGCACTCCCTCAGATGGAGGACCAACACTAGGGTTGCTGTAGTAATCATGCTTAGCAGACTGATGACCTCTTCAGTGCTCTTCAGCTCCTTTGTTGTGCAGTCAGCAGGCCAGAGGTGTATTCTTCACCAAACTGTGCTGCTAAGGACCTGGCTATGCTGTTGGGCAGGGGTACCTGGGTTACAAAACTGCCCACGGAGAACTGCACAAGCTTTCACAGGTAAATCACTTTACTTATACAGTGCACTGTATGTATGCAGCCCCTTTCTGTAAATAAAGCTTTGGGGTCTGTTCACACTACTGCAGTACAGTAATGCACATTACTACAACTTATTCTAAATGGCACCACAACATACCTTCTCAGCCTACTTGTGTTACAGAACAGTAAAACACATGGTGCACTGCCAAAAATGCTGCATGCATGATTTTGGTCTGCTGTGGTGAATTGGTTGTTGGCCTAACACATGTACATTATCACGTGTGCGCAGCAGACTGGGTTGTATGAATCAGACCTTAGGTTGGAACCACACTTGAGTTGTGTGTTTTTATGCAATTCCATAGATGTCTGTGGAAAATCCATCTAACAAAATAAACAAGTGTGTCCTTGCAGTAAAAAAACAAGGCCCGCTTAATATATTAGGGCCTACTCCATCACTGAAAATAGCAGCATTAATTTAAAAAAAAATAAAACATGTAAGGAAAAATTAAAAATTAGCAGAACCACGCTACTATAGAGAAAAGCATCAAATGGAGAGATTGCTGCCTGCCGCTTATTTAGTACCCCAAATACTACACAAACAATCACATATGAACAGGTAGTGGGGCGCAACCTACTATAAGCATAAAATAAATAAATAACCAAAGGAAAATGTCTATAAAATCCAAATATAACAAATATATGACAAGGTGTCACCTTAATGATTTATGGTAATGTCACCATAAATTAACAAAGTGCATGAAGCTGAACCAAATCCCTGTGAATCAGTGCCATCTAGTGGCTAAAGTGCAATCACATATGAACTTTCAAAATGCATGACATGAAATCAATAAATGCATGTCGTGAAAAAATAAAAGTGCATTAAAGTCCAAAAAGTCCGTACCACATAAAGTGCTTAATGCAATAATGATTGTTGTGCTTGATCCTGCAGAAAATCTTTGTGCAAATTATGCAAATAAAGTTCCTGTTCATATGTAAGGAAAAATGTGCGAAATATATGTAGCCATGCCCCCGTAGGGGTTTCTGAAAGTAGTGGTTCACCTGTCACCCTGCCCATCCAGACATCCATCTCAGGCACTCAGAGACATAGATCAGTCCGTTGCTTTGTTTTTGTTTTTTATTGAAGGGTATTGAACTTGGATAGGAATTAGGGAATTATGGGATGCCCAAGGACATTCAGTGTAAATTTACTTAGGACTCCTATATACACTCCAGTATATACACCTCTCTCTTCTCTCCAGCACAAACACTTGCTGCTTTACATTCCTCTATCCAGCAGAATACTTGCTGCAGAATGTTCCACATTCTCCAGCACTACCCTTGCTGCAGACTATCACTCCTCCAGGCTAGCTAGCACCACATGGGTAGGCCTGACTCAACCAGGCCTCGTGGACTGCCTTTTATGGGCAGAGGCATAGGGCCTCTTTTGTATAGAAAAGTTAAGGCGCTAGCTGCCCTCTCTTCAGCTACCACTCCCAGATAGCTCGCTTCAGCCCTGCCAGCCAGCATGGCTGCAATGACCACTCTCCACTGCCCTTTCCACAGTCCTCCTCCACTGGTTCTGCACCCTCCTCCAGCTGCAAACTCCCAGCTCTCTTCGGGTGTGCCTGCCCAGTCCTCCTGACTGTGCCTCACTCACCAGCACAACACTTGCTGCGACCAGTAGTCTTCCTAGAGTTTTTAGAACTTCTTAGAGTTTTGTCTCTCTCCTGCTGTCCTCTGCCTGCTCTATCATGTGCCTCTCCTTCCAGGATCTCTTTCTCTCCTCCCGTATGCACCCGAGCCTCAGCCCAGGGTCCCCCAGTCTGGGGAGCTCCCCGTGGGTACTACAGCTTCCACACTCTCTCACTCCATCTTCCACCCAACAACTCCTCCCCAGCTGGGCTGACCCCAGGTATTTAAGGAGGCCTGCCCCCTGCCAATCCAAGTTAGGAATTGGTCAGGGCTCCTCAAGCTACCCCAGTTAGAGTCCACCTTTCTTCCCATCTTCCCTTCTTGCACCTTCTAGAAAGAAAGAGGAGGTAACTGAGAAGTGACATCACCTGTGAGTCACCTGCTGCTACTCTGAGCCACTCCCAGCCCAAAATCAACACAAACAGGTCTAGTAACCAGCTAGGCCTGCCTAAATTTACCTACACTGCCAGAGAAAAATCATACTCTAGCCCCTCACTACCTAGAGGGTGCTACATATACTTACTTTACCTCTGCTTTCATACTGCAGGGGCTGACATCACCATCCTTCCAACAATATCCTGGGGAATGCTGAGCACACAAAATCTTACAAGATAATGCCCCCAAAAAAAGGATGGTGATTTCGCCCTTGTCTAGGTGTCATGGGCAGAAATGGGGTAAGGTAAGTATATATGAGGTAAGCATATATAATACATTTTTTCTCTATAGGCTTTATTTTACATTAATGTTGCTATTTACAATGGGGAAGGAGGCCCTAATATATTACGTGGACCTTAATTTTTACTGCAAGGTCCACTTTAAAGCTGAAGCCTAAGCGGCAATAAAATACCCAAATCAAATGTAGCTCTATAATCATTAATTCATCATGAATGAATTTTATAACTACAGTGCAAGGACCTAAATTCCACCTGATATCAGCCTCTTGCAGTCCCAGAACAGCAGAGCTGGCGTGTGAGATGAAGAAGCAGCACAAGGAACCATTCAGTTTATGTCTTACTAGAAGCATGCTGACTGGAAGAGAATGCTGAGTGACAGAGAAATGAGCTCATCACTCTGTTGCTTTTCCTTTCACTGTCCAATTACAGGCTGAGGGTGGGTCCAGGGTGACCTAGGCTTAGAGGAAATGGGTTGAATGATGATGGTCATCAAATGAGGACATCTAGCAGCAGGTAAAAGTACTGCATGGAAATGTTTGGAAGGTGAATATTGCAGCAAAAAGCTGGTTTTAGTATACCACTGTGACCTAGGTTAGCAAGCTCTCATGGTAGATGCCTTTATACAGTGAATCCACGGCAGACAGGAACTATATTTAAGGGCTTGGTAACCCACATTTATTGAAACGGCAGAAAGCAAACAACAGTCCAACATAAAGGTTCCCACACAGGGGATCTTTTCCAGCTTCAGCAGAACCATTTTCCCCTCTTACAAGTCTCTCAGACTCTGTTGTCCAGCTCTCCTGGATACTTGTGTACTCACCCAGGTTGTAGGTGTCTAGCAAAACCCAGACACAGGAATGAATGTTCCGATCCAGAACTACAGAATCGGTAGAAAGCCAAATACACAGCTTTCTCTGCCCAGAAACACCATTCTGAAATGTCACATTTTCCTATAATCTCACAGTGACAGATTCTCACTGTCACACCATCCATTAACCCTTTTACTGCCACTGATGTAAGGCTTATGTTGTTGGCAGTGGCGGCTTACACACTCACCTGGCTGCTCTAGCAGCTAAAAATGTGTGTGTGTACTTCTTCAGCACACTGTAAGGTGGAACTGATTCAGCCATCCGATATGTGGTAGCGATTCAGCTATCCGATATGTGGTAGTGATTCGGCCATCCGATATGTGGTAGTGATTCGGCCATCCGATATGTGGTAGTGATTCGGCCATCCGATATGTGGTAGTGATTCGGCCATCCGATATGTGGTAGTGATTTGGCCATCTGATATGTGGTAGTGATTCAGCCATTTTTTGCAATAGAACATACAGTATGTGAATAAATCACAAATGCATGTAACAAAAGAGTAAGGCGCAACAAATTAAGAAAAAATTATGCCACAAAAAGGCACCATAAATGTTTATATAGAAATGGCACACTGAACGCGGGGATTGAGGCTTAAACAACCTCTTACTACAGTGCTGTGGCAGGCATCACCAGTTAATATGTGAAGGTCTGAATAAAATAGGGAATACTCAAACATCATGGAAAGACATTTTTTTTAAATGAGGGCACTGGTGTGTAAAAAATTAAAAAGAGTCAACTGTAAAATAGAATATATGAAATAATATAATGACATGCAAGAACCATTAAATAATTATGTCAACATGGAGTGGCTACCATGGACATATAACATATTACCTGTGCCTCATCCCTGTGTAGCATGAGAAACAAGAAGGATCAAAAAATGGGACTTTTCGGACACCATGCTATAAATTACTGAAACATGTTTAAAACATATGTAATTATTTATTGAAGTTCTGTTAAAACCATTATATACATAAAAATATAAAAAAAGCATAATCCCCAAACACTACAGCCTACAGCCAGTACAGCCTATGCTCTGTACTATTTAGCACTGGGAGACTGTGGTGCTCCATAAAAATGTTTGGTAATTGTCTGTAGTATTTTGGAGGCTCCCTACCTATACATTGAGGGGTGCTGACACTACCAACTAACAAGGGGTTATGCTTTATTATGTTTTTATGTATATAATGGTTTTAACGGAACTTCAATAAATAATTACATATGTTTTAAACGTTTCAGTAATTTATAGTATGGTGCCCGAAAAGTCCCATTTTTTGATCCTTCTTGCTTCTCTATGTGTAGTAGTAAATGGCACAGGCATTTTTGTGGACATGTAATTCTAGGTAAATCTTTCTCACTTTTTTCTTCTTTTTTTTTCAGAGAAGTTGAAAACAAGATTGAAGCAGACCGACCAAGTGTAAGTATTCTCTCTTCTGCTTTCTGTGTTGTACCGTTCAGCTTAACCTATCACAGTCGTTCTAAAAAAGTGTTTGTTCTGGTACAGCTTTTTTTTTTCCAAACAGTCATAAAGAGAGGCAATGAAGACCATTTTTATGTGACCTTGGTGAAAGTGCTTTGCTGGGCATATATAATTATGTGTAGCAATCAATGTGAATAAAATGTATTTAAAGACCAAACTTTTTATTTTAGTTTTAGATAGAACTGGTGAGGTTTTTATTGCTGCCTGTAACCCTGTTGAGGAGATTAGCCCTTTGTGTTTGTCCTGATGATTATGGACACCAGGACAGAAAGCAGTGCTGGGACAAGGTCATCCAGCGCCAGGGCAAAGATGCCAAACCGTGCCCCCTCCCCCATTCGGGATGTGCAAGCTTAGGGGATCCTACGCCCAGCAGTCACTCGCTTGTAAAAATCCCTGGCGCGGTCACTACTCCTGTCAGCCTTATAACAGAAGGAAGGCACCCTCATCCTTACAGTAGACCATTGTGCCCATGGCAGCCGCCCTTCTTGCCCACCCTTTGTCCCGGCCCTGACAGAAAGGGATGGGAAATCCAAAATGCTACAGTTGTCATTGGCACAGGAAGTAAGGAGAAATCTATCAATGAGGATATCTTTTCTGGTGACAACTATCCAACGCTGCCCATGCATAGGACAATCTGGCTATTTAATCTCCAACTATGTAGTATGTTGAGCCTGCCTGATTGATTACAAATTGCATAGATCATTTAGGTAGGTCTTCATACTACAAACTTTCTTATATATATAATGATGTCAAGTGACATCAGTAGAAGTGCCATTGTCATTTAATGTTTATGGGTCTCTATACATATATCACTGTTTTGACGGTAGTCTATTTTGTTTCATACACCCAGAAAAAGAAAAAAGTCAAGGTGGGTCTTATTGTGAGCTGTGTGGCTTGTACATTGCATGTTCTTTATAAAGCAATAAATGTGACTTTCACTACACTCTTACTGTAGGTGAATCAACCACTCATTTAAAACCCACACACTAGGAAGATCCACCTGCAACGAATGTTTGATGAAAGTCACGTTAGCTGCATTTTGAATATACCCCTTTTTTTGTTAATATGGGAATGGAAATTGGTTTTGCTGAAAGTGGATGATGTACTGCCTGCACTATTTTCTTATATTCAGTGTGCTGATTAATAATAAAGGATCATGTTTTTACTTTTCTACTCCTGTTATATAGTGTTTGTATTTATTCCTACTAATGCATCCATATGTTATAGCTTCCATGTTAATTCTTGGTTTGACATTCATTATCAAGTTATGATGTATTTTGTGAACTGTATGTGACAAAAGGAAAGGAAATAACGTTTTATTTCATGATTTACTGATTTTGGAAAACTGGAAAGACATTTACCATTTTTTTTTCTTTACTTAAGCAAATAAATTAAAAATCAGTTTTACTTATAAATTAAAAATATAACTTTTTAAATCATAAAACAGTAGAGGGATATTTAGATGCATCTCGTTTAAGCACCTGCATTTGACTTGATATCAGCCCCTTGTAATCCTCTGTATTGTGTGTTATATGTGTTGCGTTCAATTTTCAACTTATTAAAAACATGCTAAAAATGTGATGTGCATTTTAAAAAAACACATATCACGTTTTACAACACACCAGTTTGAACAAGCCGGATTGGAACAAGCATGTAGATTGAATGTTCTGACCTCACCCTAACGTTCTACATCCAGCTGCTTGTTTCAGGCAACTAGCACTTTCCGAGGGAGGTCAATAATGACATTCTCATTAAATCACTCAGTGGAGGTTTTCATTTAGAAAAGGACAAATTTGAAAAATCCTTAAAAATATTTGCATATATTCAGGAAAATAAATGAGACAGTGAAGTGGAATATCTATGATAATGTTTTACCCTTTGTAAGCCTATGGCTCATTTATGGACTGTTGGAAATTTTTTATCCTTTTCTGTGGTTTTGAATTTGTTCGATTCAATAGAAACAGAATGCTTATGCTTTGTGCTTGTATTTGACGTCTTCTCCTGTGGAATAATTGTATCCTACATTTACCATAGGCAACATATGGCTCAGCGTTCCAGGACTTATAGTTAAGAAATTCTTTTTAGTTGAGTGACTCAGATTAATGTATCTGCTGACCACAGCACAGCAGCCACTGCATCCATTGTGCAAAGCTTATAGGCCTTACCATCATTTACAATGTAATCACACAGCAAGAAAAACAAATGACAGGAAGATCAGCGACCCATGAGCACAGTGCAGCCAGGCGAAATGGAAATTGCTCTGTTATTCCATGCTGTTTCTTTGACATACAGCCACAATTAACCATTCTAAGGAAATATTTCACTATGACCATTTATATCCATTACAAGTTTCAAACTCCATTTCGAAAACTCAGGTTTAACATTACAGATATTTGTTAATGACTCAGTGATCCATTATTGAATGCTGAAGCTGGTTAGTGAACAAACTAGCTTCTGCAAGAGCAATCTTACACTAATCAGGCTGCCAAGCTAGAGTTCATCCCCACTAAATTCTTACTACATAGCAATACATAGTGAGATTAACAGGCAGGGCCACTGTAAGGCCTCATGCACACAGGACGTTTTTTGACTGTTTTTCAGCAGCTGTTTTCAGCTGCAGAAGTTTTTTTCTACAGTCAATAAACCCTCCATCATGTTATCCTATGAGTTCATGCACACACAGGCTGTTATCAGCTGTTTTTAGCAGTGAAGTTTTTGAGCTGTAAAAAAAACCCCAAGAGCTGAGGGTTTTTTGGACTGTTTTCAGCTGTAAAAACGTTCAAACAACTTAAAAACGTCCAAAAACTCCCAAAAACGCTTAAAAAACATCCATCCCCAACGTTTTTGGATGTTTTAGACCAATTGAAAAGAAAAACCGCTGGCCCTTTAAAAACTGGAAAAAAAACGCGAAAAAAACAGCGGTAATATAACGCTGGTAAAAGCTGAAAACATCCCTGATAAGCTACGGACGTTTTTTGGCTGTTTTTTTAAAGTCCTGTGTGCATGAAGCCTTAGAAATAATGGCCCTCCTACAGTCTACCTGATTGGGCCCCCAACCCCATCCCTGACCCTGCATACTTGCCTAAAAAAAGGGAGAGATCGGGAGTCTTGGTACTTAGTGGGGAGAGATGGGGGGATTTTGTGCTTAGTGGGGAAACCTGCAAAAATTCAACAAACT
>BLSH010349043.1:701180-715169 GCA_018402905.1 Glandirana rugosa | reverse complement strand
ATAGAGGGGAGAGATGGGGGGTCTTGAAGCTTAGTGGGGAGAGATGGGGAGTCTTGGGACTTAGTGGGGAGAGATTGGGGTATTGGTGCTTAGTGGGGAGAGATGGGGGGTATTGGTACTTAGTGGGGAGAGATGGGGGGGTCTTGGTGCTTAGTGGGGAGACAAGGGGAGTCTTGGTACCTAGTGGGGAGAGATGGGGGTCTTGCTACTTAGTGGAGAGAGATGGGGGGGTCTTGGTGCTTACTGGGGTGAGATGGGGGGTCTTGGTGCTTAGTGGGGAAAGATGGGGGTCTTGGCACTTAGTGGGGAGAAATGGGGGTCCTGGTAATTAGTGGGGGCAGATTGGGGGAGGGGGCCCTGATGCTCAATACCTGACTGCTTGATCCATATGGAAATCTGGAGAAGAATCATCCCCCTCTCACTTTTCTTGTGTGCAGATTTTTTCTTGTCTGAACTGATGCCAAGGATACCAGAGCAGTAATAGCTCAGATGATCTCACAAAAGAACACTTCCTCTAGTCATTACTCTGCCAGGCTATGACTGATGACTCCTTTATTGCAGAGCCCAGCAGAAGAAACCAGTGGTGGAAGTCTTTCTTTGCTGCTGCTTTTTGTTTCCTTGGCTGAAATGTCACTGCAGTGGCTTCCCCAGCATCCCTCCAGGCGTGCTGGCCACAGGAGCAGTCATACTGCTGTCACTTCTCCTGTCAGCTATGGTGCCCCCCCTTCCCTCAATATGGGGCCTGGGTCCCTCTGGATCAAAAGATGCCCCCCAGCCCAGGGAACATGAGTTACCACCTGTGGAACCATGGGGAACAACATTATGTGCCCACAGTATGTATGGAGCATGTAGTACCTGAAGCTTGAAGCTGCCAGCTTGCCGGGTCCCCTCTAAAGTGATAGGGCCCACTACAGGAGGCCCAGAGGTACCCCCTTATCGGCGACCTTGTCAACAGGCACAAAAGCCAGGCAAATCCACCTAATGTTAGAGGTTTGTTAAAACAGAACTATAGCCTTGCATTAAAAAGTATGTGCTGCAGCAATTAATTATCTGTCTGCACTTAGTTTTCTTTTTGTCCCCCTGCAAAGTCCACAAATACCTGTGGCTTCCGGTCATAGTGTGGCAACAATGCTGCTCTGATTCTGTAGAGTTTCCACGCTCACATAGGCATTGTCACTGCTGAGCACAAGCCTGTAGCTTGTCAATGAGTGACAGCACTGCCTCTGTTGCTAAAACCTGCAATGAGCTGCAGTGTCTGCGAGGAGAAAGCGCTTGATATTAAGGGGGTTTTAGCTCAATCAGGGAGGATAAAGATAGCATTTTCTTTACATTATTAGGCTTGTGCATCACCTAGTGACTACAGTATCTGTTACTTGTTTAGACTATCACACAGGACCCTTTAGTTGTATTTCAGCCACTTCAATTGCTTAGGGCGCGCCAGTATGTGCTTGGGCTGAAGTAGTTATACTGCAGGCCCCATCCTTCTATCAAAATTTCTTATAGAAGTGGTCTGAGCAGCTGAACAGCCACTCAATCACTTCTACAGGGAACAGAATGGGGGACCCCCTCCTGCTGCTGCCTGCAGCTGTTAACAGGCTCTCTTGAACATTTGGGGAGCCCAGGATTGCCGCTGCTCAGTGTGCTTAGGGGAGGCAGATACAACCCTACCTGCCTCCCCTCTGTGATGTAAGAAACCAGAAACCGGTTTTGGTTTGATGTTTAGAAACCGTTACCGGCTTGTGAGCATCTGATAAAATCAATCTTGATTTGATTAAATGCTTTTGAGGGCAGAGGGGAGATCTGTGGTTTTATAGACCCCAGATCTCCCCATAAAGAGAACCTGTCATGATTATTCCTAACACAAGGGATGTTGTACATTCTTTGCGATAGCAATAAAGGTGATCAAATAAAAAATTAAAGAGATAGTGTAAAAAAGTTTTAAATAAAATAAATAGTACATGTTTAAAAAATAATTAAAGTGCCTCGTCCTCCGCATGGTTACTCACAAATGTGAAAGTCCTATGCGCATGTGTAAATGGTGATCGCACCACACATGTGAGGTATCACCAAAACCGTGAGAGTGAGAGCAATAATTATAGTGCCAGACCTCCTGAGTAACTCTAAACTGATAACCTGTAGTGACTTCTAAAGCATTGTCTTTGGAGATTTTTAAGTACTGTAGTTTGTCGACATTTCACAGGTGTACTCCATTTTAAAGCATGACATCCTAGGCATCTATTTACTTAACATAACATCATCTTTTATATTTGACCAAAATTGTGTATTATACTGTGTTTGTATGCACTGAAATTCATTAAAATGTATTTTTCCTAAAAGTTACCATTTTAAAAATGGCTGTGCAAATACCGTGCACCATAAAAAAACTGCAACAACCACCATTTTATTCTCTGGGGACTCTGCTTTAAAAATATATAATGTTTCTGGGATTCTGGGGGGGGGGGGGGTTGGGGGAAGTAATTTTTTAGCAAAAAATGCTGATATTTGCATGTATGACACAAATGTCAGAATCAGCCTGGGGTGGTTAAGACCATCTAAAGTAAAGCTGGCCATAGTTGGTTCAAATCTCGACAGATTCAGAAGGGACCAGCCAGGATTTGAACCATGCATGGACAGGCTGATTTTTCATGCAGTTATTGTCATCTATAGCTGCTAGCAAAAATCACTGTGTGTTCTCCCGGCAGGGATAGCTCCCCTGCCCCACCGGGAGAACACAATAGCTTTGTGGGAGGGATTCCTCCATTAACACTGACTGTGTTGATTGGGGAATCAAGCCATTTTCTTTCCTGCAAAATCTATGGCAGGCTTAAACTTGTCAGGATTGGACTTCAGCAAGTGCTTATGCTGGTACTGCTGTACAGATTCCTCAATTTACTAACTTATTAAAGTGATTCTATTTCTTTAACAATAACAATATATATTGCTTAGAGGTTTGAAATACAGGCACCTAGAAAGGGTTTTTTTTTTGGGGTGGGAGGGATTGTACAAGCCCCAATGCTGCCAGGAAGTGTTAGACGTAATAAGGGCATTTGGGCAGAGTAGGGGCACAAATAATTATTCATTAATTATTGTGTTTGGGCTTTCATATATATTAGGTTAAATATTACTGTATGAAATTTACATAGCTCTGTGTCCTGAATGTTTTGGGGTGATTGTATTCATAACGACTAGGCCTTTGGTAGAGTATGTTAAAGTCACTACAGTTCACTTGCATGACATCTTGCCCAGCAATGGTAACATATTAACTTTTTCATTATAGTGCATGATAATGTTTGGTTTGAAATGATTATATTGAATTATGTGTTTGATTTGCATGAATAGTAAGCATCTTTCTGCATGTATTTATCTTTCTGTCTATGATCGTATATTAACTTTGGCCAGGAAAACCATTAAACAGTTACTTACAGTGTCTTGCATTCTGATTGCAGCTGTTATTTTCCAGCTGTGGGTTAGAAGATGAATACAAAAATCAGATTTAGGGCTGGTTCACACTGCATCAGGGTCCAAGATCGGATGTGATTCGCACCGCACTGCAGTGAAAATCACATGCAATCTCTGTGCGATGTGATTTTAGCCATACAAATAGTATTGCTGAAATTGCATCACATTCGGACCAAACTCGCATAAGACCCTTTTTTTGGTCCGCAGCAGAATCAGATTGCATGGGTGTTCACGCCCATGCAATCCGATTCCTGTCCGAGTTTGCAGTTCGCAGTGCGATATGCAAACTGATTTGGGGGTGTCATTAGCTTTCTATTGACACTCCCCAAAGTTCGCATATGGCAGTGTGAACTGCCTGTGAGTCGAGTGCGATGCGGGAACCTGCAGTGGATTCACAGGGTTACCGCATCAGTGTGAACCGGCCCTAAAGCATATTGCAAACATATTTCTTTACAGGCTGGGTTCACATATGAACTGCATGCAGCTCACAGCAGGGGTCCGGTGCGTCCTAGTTCACAGTTTCAGGTCAGATTTCAGCCCGAATTTTGCACAATGTTTTTGTGCAAATCGCACCAGACCTGCTGTGGAGATATGCAAACCGGCTCCATAGAGGGCCGGTCAAAATTTCCTGCTATTGTGAATTGGATGCGAAGAAACCGCATCCAATTCACAATGGTGTGAACCCAGCCTGAAGCATTTTAAGGTGTAGCTGAAGCACAAAAAGAGTCTTTTAGAAACAGAAAGTACATATATGCCTCATTCCACTAAAAACCTAAAGAATAAGGGGTTTAGATCTAATTTTAGGATAGTGGAAAAAATCATACAAAGTATTATTTTTTGCTCCTGGACCAACTATGCATCCAGTACCTCTTGGTTTATAGCACAGATAGAGACTAGTACTATAGATCAATTTATTCCAAACTACATAGATCTGTTAGAGAGTTTTCTGTTTTGTTCTTTCAGTCAATGAAAAACATGGCTTTTGTAGTTTTTGGAGTAGGGCTTGTGGAGCAGATATAACAAAAAATATAGATTATGGTGTGGGGGGCTAGACCCTTTTTGGGTATAATAAATCATTAGCCTCTAAGACTTACTCCAGAGAAACCACGGTTACACTACAAGTGATGATGGCTTAAAACAGCTGTGGGCAGTTTGGAATAAATGGTGTTATTTTAGGCTGCATGCATGCAGCAAACCAGCCTTTCTGGATGCACAGTTGGCTTAAGGGCAAAGAAGCATGATTTGCATGGCTCCACTTACTATAATAAAATTAAGACTAAACCCTTGTTTTCTACATTTGTCATGAACCTAGGACAGTGATGGCGAACATTGGCACCCCAGATGTTTTGGAACTACACTTCCCATGATGCTCATGCACTCTGCAATGTAGTTGAGCATCATGGGAAATGTAGTTCCAAAACATCTGGGGTGCCAAGGTTCGCCATCACTGACCTAGGACATGCAGATAATTTCATTTTTATAAGTGCAGCTGTGATGGAACTCAAATGAGGTATGCAGCTTATAACAATTCTTTTTATCACTGAAGTTTTACTTTTGCCATATTCATATAATAATATGGATCCCCTTCAGGGCCTCCCTTGTCTTTATATTTTCCTGAAGGAGTAAAATCCGGCCCTTCAAAAATAAAAATACTGACTAAATTAACTTTATTCAATTGTTTGTCCACTTGAAAATTGCAGCTACTGATCCAACATGCTGATGGCAGGCCTCTCTCGTATTACATAGAGGGGGTTGATTGGGTAGATTCAGTTTACAAAGATACTGTGCCAATAGCTGGGATGGAGTCTAAACTGCTGGATTTCAGCTGCACTGCAAATGTAAGGGTGGGATTTTTCCCTTGATAGGATAAAGGGCCTTTGTCCACACTTTGCAAATGCAGTGTGGTTTTGACATCAATTAAGGCTGGGTTCACACTGGAGACAGCTTTGGCGCACATCAGGGTTCTGGTGCATCCTGGTTCACCGTTTCAAGTCCGATTTCAGCCTAAATTTTTGGCTGAATTTGGACCTGAAATGGACCAAAAGACGCACAGGGCTCCTGTGCGAATTCGCATCAGACTTGCTCCGGAGATATGTGAACATATCCACAGAGAGCCGGTCACATTCTTCTAATATTGCAAATTGGATGCAGGTTCTCCGCATCCAATTCGCAATGGTGTGAACACAGCCTTAAGAGGCTTCAGTGATCATTCGGCATTCATTGCAGTGCACCTGGGCTGAATTTGACTCACTTCTGCTGATTTTTAATTTCCATAGACCTGTTTGGGGAGAGAAGCAGTTCTGAAACAAAACCTTGTTGAAACAGGCCCTAAGTCTGTGCACACAGAAGGTGGCTCCAGGGTATTTCAGTTTCAACTAAATTTCATCTTTAATACCAAGTCAAAGTCACAGAAATGGATATAGTCAGTTCGAAATTGCATCAACTTCTGTTTTCGCAGTCTTACCTCCTCTTAACAGTAGATGTGTAGGGTGTCTAAATATGACTGTCCAGTCCAGTAGGCCAGTGGTTCTCAACCCTGTCCTCAAGTACCCCTAACAGGCCATGTTTTCAGGTTTTCCTTTATCTTGCATAGGAGCTTTAAATCAGAGTCAATGGCTTGGTATTTTGGACAGCTCTTTTATCCAAGAGAAATTCCCAAAACACGGCCTGTTGGGGGTACTTGAGGACAGGGTTGAGAACCACTGCAGTAGGCAACATAGTTAGGCTTCATGCACAGAGGACGTTAAAAAAACACCCTAAAAACGTCAGCAGCTTATCAATGGTTTTTTCAGGTTTTACCAGCGTTAAATTACCACCGTTTTTGCGCGTTTTTAAAGAGCCAGAGTTTTTTGGGGGTTTTTTCTCAATTGATCTAAAACATCCAAAAACATTGAGGATCTATGTTTCAGCATTTTTGAGTGTTTTTGAGCATTTGAATGTTTTTACAGCTGAAAAACATCTCTCAGAACCCTCTGGTCTTGACTTTTTTTCACAGCTCGTGCATGAACACATAGGATAACATGATGGAGGGTTTACTGACAGTAGAAAAAAAACGTCTGCAGCTAAAAACAGCTGCTGTAAAACAGTCAAAAAACGTCCTCTGTGCACGAGGCCTTAGACCCAGTGCTCTCAGTAATTAGACGCACACCCTCTCTCTTCCCCTGCAATAAATGTCCCTGTTATGAGGGGTGTGGATGTTAAACGGTTCTGTCAGCACAGAGCATGGGAGTGTGAGGGCAGGAAGCAGCATTTTCATTGGGAGAAAAAATATATTTTTAATTTCCAACATAGAAAAAAAATCAAAACAAATCATAACATGTGGAGGTACAAAATCATAAAAAAATGAAGATGTAATTATACTTAAATTGGGCACTACGTTAGTCAGGAGATTCTCTAATTGCCCACGATGCTTATTCTAATAACATCTGCAGCCAGGTAAGAAGGGGTTGCATAACTACACAAAATCGCTTGCCTCTAAACAGTACATTTCAATAATGTACATGTAATATCATCATCAATGATATTTATACAAGTGGTATAAGTACATATACACATGCATGAAATGTAATAAGGTCCTTTGTCAATTAACCAATTTCTAAGTGATTGCGCTAAGTGATAATCACAAATATCAATGAACTAACTAAATATATAAATAAATTCATACATTTAAACTATGGAAAGATCAGGTGATACATATTTTGGAACTATGTTCCTTTTTGATGCACCACCAATTCATGCATGACCATTGTAAAAGTTAGGCACATTACACTCTTCCAGTTTATAATCAGCCCTTTCTTTCCCTCTCACCCCTCTCCTCCTCCCCGTTCCAGCCAATCATCTTTGTATCCGACAGAGCAAACAGCAATAAGGAGTTGAGTGTGGATGAAGTGTCTGACGAAGAGAAGAAAAAAAGGGCAGCCGATCAAAAAGAGAAAGATAAGGTCATTGTGCCTTCCATAATTCTCATAATGTGCCATTGCTGGGCAAGATTGCAATGATGGGTCAATGTAGTGATTAGAGTGTGAGTCATAGTGTGTCTTGGTGAAAGACCTAAAGGTACTCAGGGACATTACATGGCAGATGGACATTAAATAGCAATCTGACCATTAATAGATACTCCTTCATCAACCATCTTATTCTGACCCACAGCATGAGCCATCATCTCTACAGTACAAATTAAAGATTGAAGAAAAATGTCTGAATTGGTAGATTCAACTCTTTTCCAAAGCTGGCTACACACTCTATGGTCTGATTGGTTTACCAATAGTCATGTCGTTTGAGGGCCTACCTAAGCATTTAGTTTATATCCAACTACTATCACACACCATATGTAGTTGCTGGTAATCAAATAGCAGTGTTTATGGCTATCTATATAGAGGTCACCATAAATGGTGTGACTGTTATTCACACCTATTGAAATTGCTTCATTCATATCACTGATATGTAATGTCTATGGGTACCTTAAAATATTTCCTTATCCTATCACACGATTAGCTTATTCAGTAAATTGGGATAAAGAACAATGAGAACGTGTAACATAATAATTCTGAGCCGCCATATTTGTTTAGTTTAGTTAGGTCAAAATAAGCTGGTCGCTCTGAATTACTGGAATAATAAGTCAATTGTTTTTAGTATGTAGTGCATCTGATGCACTACAGAATGTTTGGTACCGTCTACCAAGGAAAAAAAGAGGCAGTTTTCCATGTTAAATCATTCTTGTATAACTAACATAAGAAACTGACCCTGGCTTGTTATATGCCTTGGATAATCCAACTGCAAGATTTCCCATTGCACGATTACTGCCCCTATCCATTTGTGAGTTTTGGGTGTTCCCATCTACCATTGTGTTTTTCAGTTCATCCTGCTGCAATTTATATTATGTAAAATACATTATAAGTCCAACTTTAAGGCTACTTTTAAACATTGAAAGAAAACACTGCCTGCAAGGAAAACAGTTAACACTTACCTGTCCTGCTGCCTAAGTAGCCAAACTCCACTGGGTTGCACAGAGAAGCTTGTTAAAAGGTCTTCAACATCCAGCATACTTTCAGGTGTATTAGATGCCTGCTACTCCACTGTACATTAAGGTTCCTCCGCTGGCTCCTACTTTTCTGCTGTGTACTGTAGTGACATAGAGTGCAGCCAGATGAAACCACTGAGCACAGCAGGACACCAGGAATCCCACACACCCAGATGTCTGCTGGATGTTGAAGATTTTTTGGCAAACTTCTTTCTGCAACCCAGAAGAGTTGAGCTTTGCAGGGAACAGTACATGTAGGTATTGTTTGCTTTGCAGGGAGTTCCACTATTCAACTTTTAAAAGTAACAGAGTGATTTTAATATTTATTTCTAATAAATATTAACTAATAGAAGCTTGGCCTCCATGAGTGGAACATATAAGCTGGACTTACGCTGTACTGTTGAAAATGTTATCCAGCTCATCCAAACCTCTTCTTTAGTTAGCACATATGATATTGATGCTGTTCCTGCCATAATAACTGTGTCAAAATAGTTAAAAGTATGACAGGATGGGAATGATCAGCGGAGTTCCACTCGTTTTTTTGTTTATTAAAAGTCAGCAGCTACGAAAAGTGTAGCTGCTGACTTTTAATAAACAGTAACTTACCTGTCTCCCGGTCCAGCGATGGCTGCGCCCGAAGCCTCGCTCGTCTCCCCCCTCCTCCCGACGGCCGCGCCATTCCAAGTGTGGGCACCCGGCCCGGCTTCACGGCCGGGCACCCACTGCGCATGCGCGAGTCGCGCTGCGCATTCTTAGTGGCCAGGCAATCTTCTGGGACCTGTGACGTGTCCCAGAAGATTGCCAGGAGGGAGGGGCCGCCTAGGAGGAGTGGAGGAGTCGCCTAGGCGGCCCAGAGGCGGAAGGTGGAAGAGGGACAGGAAGTCCCTCTGAAACCTGGGGACACACTCCCCCCCCAAAAAAATTACATACCAAATGTGGCATGTAAGGGGGTGAGGAGTGCTTAAAGCGGAAGTTCCATTTTTGGGTGGAACTCCGCTTTAAGGAGTAACTGTAACTTGCAATTTACTAAACAGAAGGAAAGTTAGAATCAGTAATGCAAAACAGGTTCAGATTGACAAAGAGTGTGCATGAAGTACATAATTATACAAAACAGATCATGAAAGCTGCAAAAACATGGACTCTTCATAGCAATGTCTCTGTGGCTCAATCAGGATATCATGTGACTGCAAAGTATAGTCTCTAAAAGACTTTGTAGCACCCTCTAGCTAGTGTGCTACTGTATATAGTTTTAAGTGTAGGTAAATGGGTTTGGCTGAGAGCCAGGCCTGGGTTGAATCTGGGTCAGGGTTGAGTGACTCAGGGAGGCTGGATGACTCAGCAAGCAGCATCTCTGGTGCCCCCCTGTTTTCTGGAACCTTGGAGGAGATTCCAGATGCAGTGGGAGGAGGTTAGGAGGAGCTGTTTGGTATATTTATGAGGTCCTCCACCAATCCCCAGCAAAATGGGGCTGGAAAGGGTTAGGCACCTCATAAATTGGCATGAGTCATGCCAGCAGGGGCAGTTAGGTGGAAGATGGAGATAGAAAGCTGAGGAGGCTGGGGGGTGACCTCGGGCCTGGAGCTTGGGTACTGGAAGGATCCTCCACAACACACAGTGGACACCCTTCCTGGAGGCACAGGAAAAAGTGAGAAGACAGTAGAAGCAGGTCAGTACATTCAGAGATCTCCTGAGAAGTCAGCTGGGTGGGCTGGTAAGTGTTCAGTCTGAGAGTACTATGGAGAATTTAGCCAGGAGGGCTAATAAAAGGGGCAGCTGAAGCTAGACAGGCTGGTAGTACCTGAATAGTTGGTGCTGGAATCAGTGACCACAGAGAGGAAGTGCTGGGAAAGTGCAAGCTGTTTCACCCTATGTTCAAGTATAGGGGCTGCAAGTCCCTGCCTGTAATGGGCCATGGCTACCAAATTGCAACAAGGGGAGTACTAGAGGAAGCAGTGGAGTGTATATAGACTGTATATATGAAAAGTTGTCCCTGAAATTTGTTTGAAGTCAAGTGGGCATCCCATAATTTCCTGATCCCTATCCAAGTTCTAATCCCTCAATAAATAACAAAAACAAAGTACTGGACTGTTTTCTGATTTTGAGGTGATTGTGAAGATTCGGTGTGCCTGGCTGTGCAGGGTGGGCGATCCCAATTTACTTGTGGCACTTAAGGGGGGCGTTACATTTGTGGGCTCGTCCGGGATATTGCCCACGGCAGCCTGCACAGCTGTTGCTCCTAGCAACTGGAGATACATCAAGCCAGGGGACTGTGCTTTTGTCAGGAAACGAATGCTGCTCCTGGAACTCAGGTCTGGAAGCCTTTGCGCAGGCGCACGTAGCGTGTGCGCGCCTGTGCTTCAGGGCTACTGTGAGGGTTAAAACCAGGGAGACAGCCTTATGTGTCCTGCTCATTTGTGACTGTGTGCTAAAACGAAGTACCGTTGTTGAAAGCAACCAGTGAGAGCTGCTGTCAAGTTAGTGCTGCACCGCATACCCAGTTGCCTCAAGCCATGGCTGAGACGTATACGTGTGTTAAAGTGGTTGTAAAGTGGCGCTCCCCAAAAAAAACCTGCAAAGCAAAGGCATAATGAGCTAGTATGCAGTGCATACTAGCTCATTATGAAATACTTACCTTGGAACAAAGCTGTTGCAGTGGTCGCAGCACACCGCTGTGACCGGCGACATTCTTCTTCCGGGTCTGTAGCTCCGTCCGATCACAGAGGCGCTGTGATTGGCGGAGCTGCGCTGACGTCACTCTCGGTGCATGCGCATGGGAGCCATCATTTATGGCACATCAACAGAAGAAACGGCACCCGGTTTAGTGCGCATGTGTCGATGACGTCGGGTACAGGTTTAGGAGATATTTCCGGGACCTACAGGTAAGACTTATTTTAAGGTTTACCTGTAGTTTAAAGTTGTTGTCATGAGTTGACAACCAATTTAAATCTGCCGTTCAGAGAGAACTGTGTCATGTGCTGTCACCCGTGGCAATAACGGTGGGCAATCGCGCCCTTGCATTACAAAATGTCCATCGGTCTGCCTAAGGCCCCTTTCACACTGCCACAACTTGAAAGTCAAGCGATCTTGATGTCATTTTGACAGGATTGTGCTGCGATTTCAGGGAATGCCTGTTCAAACTTGAGGTCTATGGACCTCAACTCGCATGAAAGTTGGACCAAAGTAGTGCAGGGACTACTTTGAAGTTGGCACATCTTGAAGTCGTACATATATGAATGGTTGTCACTGAAAATCATGGGGAACGGCTTGTTATGCGACTTTCCAGTCTAAAGTCGCAGGACAAGTCGCACAATTGTGAAAGGGGCCTAAAGCTGGAAAAAGTGATGGATGCTGCAATGTTCTGCTGAGAACAGTAAAATGTGCATCAAAATGGCTGCTGTTGCCCATGGTGATTGAGGTAAGCTAGTGGATATCTGAAGGAGGGGGGTCTATCAGTTGCCCAACCACAGCTGATGTTAAGGACTGTCCTAGCCCTGCTAATTACAGTGTGACGTGTGTGATGTGACATGCTCATGGCAATCACAGTATACGCTTGCTACCAACTGCTCCCAGTTGCTCGGAACATTCAATGCTGAGCGGCATGTCCAGACAAGTTCTGAAAGTTCCAGTAAGTACATCATTATCATCAGTGTGCTGCACGTGCCTACAAACTTCAGTGCAGTCAACAAGGGGTTACAGCAGAGTGCACAGGAATGGGCCTGCTACTCAGAGCTGCGGGTGTCAGCCAGTCTCAATGCTTGGGGCGGAGCCACACCCCAGAGGAGACCCAGCATGCCCTGCTGGCAGAGAGAGAGGAGAAAGATGGCGGAAGGTGCATGGGTGTACCCAGCATTGACCTGCTTGCCTAACATGCAGGAGCTGACAGTGGTGGATATCGGTGTCAGGCTGGAGCATCAAGAGGGATTTGTCCTTAGAATAATAGAAGGGAGGCTGTGTCTACTGTGTCCTCGTTGCAGAAGGCTGACCATGGTGGTTAGTGCCTGGATCTGGTGTGAGCACTGTGACGAGCCGTTCACCAGGCTGATGCCCAGCGAACAGGAGCCGCTTAACTATAGTTATAGATCTGTGGTCAGGTCTCTGCTCGGAACAGCTGCGGAAGTCCTGGAAGGCTGGAGCGAGCCTTGAAGTATCTGGTAAAGGTGGGGTTGAGTCTGAGGCTGGTGACTCCCCTGCGAAGAAAAGTGACATCAGGGAACAAAATGGGAAGTCTGCCTCAGCCTGCAGCCCAGTCAGGGAGCTGGTACCTGCAAGTTCTGCCCAGCAGGAGATAGATGATATCCCTGAAATGCCGGTCACACCCATTCACCCTGGCAGCCCCACCTGGAAGGAGCCAGTGTTGGAGGACAGTGCATCTTTAGGTGAGCCAGTGAGGAGTGGCAGTGGTGGGTGCATAGACTGGGGGACGTCTAGACTGCAGGCAGAATTTGGGCCCTTGGATGACAAGTATGCGGAGTGGTCACCACACAGTAGTTTGGAGGAGGAGGGGCGAGAGGAGCCATGCAGATCCCAGTCAGTGTAAGGCAGAAATTCCTCAACAGACCCTCTACCACCCAGACCAGAGCTGCCGAGTACAGGTAGTTGGGTAGTGAGGTCACCCAAAGTCTGTGTTCTTCCTGGGAAGTGAAAGCCAAGAGAACTGCCAAGGTTTTACAGGTTCCAATGGGAGGAGCCGCGAAGAACAGCTCTGAAGTGGGCTCTGGAGTATCCCTATGTCCCTCCAAACATCATGGGCATCATCAAAGACTCTCGAGGAGAATGGGAGGATGACATGATGTGGGAGTATATGCATGTCCCCAAGCCCTTGTTTGTGACTAAGTTTGGACCCAGTTCCAGTACATTCAGCAGGAATGGCGGCTGGGGAAAGCTATTTACAAAGACAGGGTGGTGGTTGTTAAAGCTAGCCCACCAAGAGCCACTCTGTCACTGTCAGGGGAGCTGACAGCAACTTGAGGAGACTGCCTAACCCTCAGTATTAACCGGTGAACCACAAGGAGGGGCTCCTCCTACGAGAGACGTTTGAAAAATGTCTTTTTCTTGTTTGTTTCTGCCAGCAGGCCTATAACCTACTGCTGACAAAATGTACAAATAGATAGTGAAGTTAGTGAAAGGAATGTGTTTTTTCCTTATTTTATTTTGCAGGTATCATTGTGGTTGTTCACCCTGCTGTGTGATGGACTCAACATTTTCCTTTAGGGGGAGGTGCTCCCACTACATTAAGTGTTTTATCCTGTTTGAGTTAGCTGCAGGGACCTGTAGCTAGGATGTGTATATACTGTTGATATGTAGGGTACATATGTGTTTTGAGAGAAATGTCTATTTTTGATACTTGCTAAATTATTTGAACATAGCCCCTTCCAAGTGGTTTCCCCTTTCCCCCCTCCTTTGTATTTTTACGGGATGCCCTTGCCCCTCGGAGCAGAAGCTATTTTTTTGTGTTTTTTTTTCCCAGCCATGAGGATTGGCTGTTTTTTTTTGGGGGGGGGGGGGGGGGG
>BLSH010349043.1:684349-701170 GCA_018402905.1 Glandirana rugosa | reverse complement strand
AGCACCCTCTAGATAGTGTGCTAGTGTATACAGTTAACTGAGTGTAGGTACTGTAGGTAAATTGGCTTGGCTGAGAGCCAGGCTTGGGTTGAATCTGGATAAGGGTTGAGTGATTCAGGGAGGCTGGATGACCCATCAAGCAGCATCTCTGGTGCCTCCCCTGTTTTCGGGAACCTTGGAGAAGGTTCCAGACGCAGTGGGAGGGAGTTAGGAGGAGATGTTTGGCATATATATGAGGTCTTCAACCAATCCCCAGCAAAAAGGGGCTAGAAGGGGGTAGTTGCCTCATGACTAGGCATGAGTCATGCCAGCAGGGACAATCTGGTGGAATATGGAGTGCTGAGGAGGCTGTCGGAGCCCCTCACGGGGCGCCCCCTAGTCTAGGGGGGGTGACCACGGGGGGGGCAGTTTACTTGCGGCCGTTAAGGGAGTGCACTTAAACTCTAATAAAGAGTCACTACTTCAGTAAAACAGATCAGAACACAAACAGCTACTTGTGCACATCTGCACAAACAACACCCCTCGCAGTAAAGTCCAGGGTAGCTCTTGTAACACAGGCAAACAGCTGGAGGGATCCAAGGCCCAAGGACACAGTGGGGCTACCTCACAAGAACTGTAGCACTCTGGTAGCAATGTTACAATGCAGCAGAAAACATACTGTATTGCAAAAGATCTAATTAACATATCTTCAAACAATTCTATACGCGTGTAAATTAAGTAAATATTATGTAAATTTAGGAAGCTAAATATTGTCTTTGAAACTATTAAGAATATGTGCTATACAGCTATATTTAGAGTGAATCTGTAACTGGCCTGCTGCAGGGTAAGAGCCATATGGTTCCTTGCTGGTATCTGCTTCATACTTCATCACCAACCCAATCTGCAAGCTGAGGCCCCTGAAGTTCCTATGCAAATATTGACTTTCTGAAAGTCAATATTTACACAGCAGTAACATGACAACGCTAAGGCTACTTTCACACTGAGGTGCTTTACAGGCGCTATTTAGCTAAAAATATTGCCTGTAACGTGCCTCAAAAATCCCCCCCAATCCACCCCAATGTGAAAACCTGAGTGCTTTCACATTGGGCGGTACGCTTGTAGGACGTTACAAAAAGTCCTGCAAGCAGCATCTTTGGGGCAGTGAGGTGAGCGGCACTACACACCGCCTCGGAAGCGCGGAGTGCCAGCACTTTTAACCCCATTTTAACCCACACACCTGAGCATTTTGTAGCTTGAAGCCTGAAGCTACAAAACGCCGGAGGGGAAAAAAGCAATGATTCTCTATGGAGATGGTTCACATCTCCACTCCAAAACGCCTGAAGCCAAAAGCCTGAAAACGCCTGAAGCTCAAACAAGTTCTGGAGGTATTTTTCGGGCAGATTTGGGTGTTTTTATGCTTTTCATATTGGTGACCTTTTGACCTGTACAAATTAGCGGTAAAATCGCACGACTTTATGCCTGAAAACGACATGCTCAGGTGTAAATGCAGCCTTTAGACTTAATAACTTGCTTTCAAGCACCACCAGTAAATGGCAGGAGATGGAGGAACCAGTACCCCAAAAAAATATTGGAGTTCACTTGGTAGGGTAGCAGGTAAGGTAAAAATAGTTACCTTATGTGTCTGCCATGTGGTCTGCCTGTTACTTTGCCAAATAGAAGCTTGCTTTAAAGAAGCACTTTTTGCCTAAACAAAAAATTCTAGTTTCTAATGGCAGAGCTGTTTAGGTCTCTAAAATGAACCTACTAACAATTCTGCTGCAGTGTCTGAAGCTTAAGGTCGGGTAATACGCTAGTAATATGATGGTCATCACTTTGGCTGTTAAGCTAAGTGATGACCCTAGACAGTGTTTTTCTTTCTTGTAAAGGTTTGTAGTTCATCACAATTTTTAATGCGTTTTATTTTGTGTTACCAATCTGGATATACAGTAAGTAGTGCTTGTTTTGTGTTAAAATGATGAAAACGGATGATATATTACTAGGTTTTGTCCCTCCCTGTTTCTTTCATGTTTACAAATCTGTCTCCAAACGCTCTCCAAATGTTTCAGCATGTGGGCCACATTGTATATTTTACACAAATTTTCAGGCTGAAAAAAAAAATCATTTTTTTAAATGAATGATTCAAATTTAAATTAAAAAACTTGCCACGATAAATAACTTCACATCAGAAGTCCCCATTCACATCAGAGTCACCCCGACACATCCACCCATCAAACCAGAGCTCACCATCTATACATCAGAGTCCCCCCATTACATCAGTGCTCACCTTTCACATCAAAGCCTCCCTTTTACATCAAAGCCCCTCCCCCCTTCAAATGAGAGTTCTCAGTCCCCCATCCTACCTTCCAATCTTCATGTAGTGTCCCCATTATGATGGGTGCTTTATTGTTGTAGATTTTTGTTAGGAGATGTAAAATCTAGTTAGGCCTGATGGTGTGTGCAGACCTGGTTGTTTTGATCTGGGCAGGGGAGTGGCTCGGAGTAGGCTGGAGATGGAAGGAAGGAACACCCCTTGGATACTCTTCCCCTTTGAGCTGGATAAGCTCTGTAAGGGGGATGGATGAGGAGGTGTTACTTTCTGATGTATGACAGTGAGCCCTGACCAATTGACAGTCTGGATTGGCAGGGGGCAGGCCTCCTTGAATACAGCGGTCTGCCAGCAGGTGGGAGGGAAGTTCGGGTAGAAGTGTGGAGAATGTAGCAGAGGTGCTGTGGAGGCCTCACCCGGGAGGGAGCCCCCAGTCTGGGGGGGGGGTGACCTTAAGGCCTGGAGGTTTGGGTGCAGCCAGGAGTGGAGTAGATTCCTGGAGCAGCACAGGGGAACAGGAAAACAGCAGAGGTGCTACTGAGGACACTTTAAAGTATCCACTGGAGTCAGTGAGTGACAGACCCTGGGAGCTGGAAGAAAAGGCTGGAGCAGGCTGGGGAGGATAGTGGACAGTCTGTGGAGGTTGGATGAGCCAGTCAGGGAAAGGAGTATCACTGGACAGTCGGGCAGGCCGGAGCGGCCTGGAAGAGGATGGGCTGGGAGTTTGGGAGTTGTAGACCATCAATGCCCCACTAGCACCAACGTGTCTAACTACACAAATGGGGGTCATTGGCTTCACAAACGGGAGCCTGTGACTCTTGCCCACAACAGGTGGTCCAGAGGTCTTGCTGGCAGTAGTGCAGGCCTCACCATGTGCTAGTTGGGGTAGAGGAAGAAGTGTTATGACCCCCTGATAAATTTCCTTTCAGGCCAGGAAACTAAGTGAAGTGCTGGAGAGAAGTTAGGAGAAGAGTAACGCTCAGCAAGTAGATGTGCTGGTGGAGGAAGAAGTGTATATACGGCGTTGTATACAGAAGGTCCCGTGTTTTATCTTTGGGCATCTCACAGTCATCCCTATCCCTATCCCTATCCAAATTTTACCCCTAAAAAAAACAACAAAAACAAAGTACCAGCCTGTTCAGTGACTTCCGAGTGTGTGGAAATCGTGTGATTGAGGGCGGTGGGCAGGTGGACCACAACTACCAGCCACCCCTGAGGGAGCACATGACTACATTCACTACAGCAGCAACATGGCACAGGGCAAAAGGAAGCAGGTCTTTTTCTGAATACTGGGGTGGCCCTAGATGATTTTGCCCTGGAAAAGTGCAATGTGCTTCCATGGTGCTGTTGGGCCAGCCACCAGCACCATAGCAACGAATGAAGCTGTATGTCCTGGCTGCTTAGTGTCAATGGTTGTTATGGTTCAGTTGGCCGGCCCAACCACACCATGGAAACACTTGTTGCAAATACTGGACAATTTGCTGCAGGCCAATTAAAATCTTGTACCAGGCTGGATGAAGCAGGCAAGCTCTTAGTCTGGAGACCTCTGATATACAAGATTATAGAGGTCTCATTCAATAAGGCAACTTGTAAAAACCCATAGCAACCATTTAGCCAATCCCCCAACATGTCCCGCATAGAGTATCTGCCTGTTAGGTGAAAGTCAAGTTGGCAATAAGATTCTTCTTTGTATCGCCTATAAACTTGTATGGTCTAAGTTTGGTGTAATGGTCTTTGGACAAATAATGCTTAATGCCAAACTACCTCCTCTCTTAAACAGTTGTAAAGGGGTCTTCTCCTGTGCTGAAATTGCTTACTCTGATTTAACTTCACACTGTGAGTTTCTAACAGGGTGTAATAGAAGCAAGTTAGATAGAGCCCTTCTTATTTGCTGGCTGAAGGACATCCAGCAACATCTTTCTTTTCTTCCCAGTCTTCCTTTCCCCAGCTCACCCTTTTCAAGCATTGGAGTTTAGTTTTTTAAACATAGAGGATCAGCCTAACATGTGGGCTGTACATAGCTCCCTGTTTCCAGGAAACTATGTACAGCACCTTGCCAGCCTATCACCCTGGTTATAATCTGCTTGCATTGCATAGAAAAGCAAATAACCCAGTGATGATGTAACTGGTTTGAAAAATAGGTATGTAATGAAAACTGAAATGTTTGAAGTATTCATTTTATTAGAATGTTGATGGGTTGGGAGAACTGGGGAGTGCAACTTACAAGTGCAATAAACTTCAGCTATCTTTATTAGAGACTTACCATTTTTTCCATAAACACATCTTATAGTTTAATTTTTATTAATTGCAAATGCATCATGTTTTTGTCAGTGGGATATAATATGTTTAATAATTCATTATAAAACGGCATAAAAATGATAATACTTCTGTATTTTGTAGAACTCTGGAAACACTGACAAAGAATCTGAAGAGGAGAAGCAATTCAGGAACATCTTTCAGCAGATTGCAGGGGATGTGAGTACTGATAGTGGTGTTAAAATGCAATATAATTTACTTTTCATTCTTACACGGTAAGCTGAACATGTTTTTGAGGGACAGCTGGAATTTTTTTCAACCCTAAAAAAAAAAATGATGGCATGGAAAACCAACAGCATGATTGCTGTAAACACAATTATGACCTGGAAGACCATATACAGTATTCAATTAGATCAAAGGGTGAGGCTTCCATTTGCCATTTGAGGAGATAAATAGCCCATTGTCTGAATGTCAATGTGTCTATATATTTTGAAACAAAAAAATTACAACGCAGCCACTCTGATCAGTTTGAAACTAGAAAAAGTAGAGAAGGGTGCACACAGGCAGGGAAATATACAAAACAATACAAAAAGGCCATCAGCACTCTAAGGACCTGTACAAATTATTGTGTATCAATGCAATTTTGACATACGATTTTCCCACGATTCTGCGTGTTGCATAGAGTAGCTGATCACTTGCATGGACTGCCCTATGTGCATTGGTCGCCCAAAAGAACCCTCCTGCTCCTTTTCAACAACAAGCTTCACAGAATTTGTGAAGGCACAGTTTCCCGCAAGTGTTACACATCTGGGGGGACACAGAAGGATAATGGCACCCAATGCGTTGTGCTGCGATTGCCATGGGATTTGGGATCACAGGCAGATTGGCATAGATTCTGCCCGCAATCCCAAATTGCAAGATGTGAACGGGGCCTTAAAGTAATCCAGCAAAAAAAAAAAAAATTATAAGATTAATCAGAAGAGATTTTGTTACATACATTTTCAAATGCAAATAGAACAACACTACTACTCACGGTACTTCTAATAAGTGTGGTCTGTGACTCAAAATTATCCAGCTATGAGACATACAGAGCAGGCCTGGAATGGGAGGCCTACGTGACTTTGTTTGCAGTACAGGATGTTGCTATGTAAATAGGTGTGGCAGGGTGGTGTCCCTAGGGGTTTGTTTAGTAGAGGGTGGGGACTTAGAGTCAGTTGGAGTTTGGACAGCAGAGAAGAACCTTTTCCCTCCCTCCCCTAAAAAAGTTTACCTTCAATGGGTCTTTTCTTCTTGTTGTATTACCCTGTTGCCGTTGGGAGAGGTCCATGGTGCACCCTATTGGGGTGTAAGTAGCGGAGTCATAGCAGTAGGCAGGGGTCTCAGGCTTTTGAATGTGGGCATGGTCAACATGGTCTGTGGAGAATGATGGGATGAGCCCATCTTTGGTATGGGTACCTTGTTGTAGATGTGATGGCAGTATGGCAATATCGATATTGGGGCCGTATCGGGTGGTAATGTGGTAACTAATTGTCCCCGAGTCGGTGTAATTGCACCCGGGGGCCATGGTATGGAACATGGTGCTAGATACAGCCGATTTGGTAGACCATGCTTGCCTCCAAAAGCCTGGATTGAAGAGAGTCAGTATTATTTCAGTATGGGGTAACAGTTTATCTTTCATGAAATGTAATAAAGTTGTATTCTGTTGAATTGTGTCTTTTTGTTAATAAAAGGCTGCTATGGCTATTTAAATACAAATCATAGGTGGTCGTGTCTTATTTATATAAGGCGGATAAGGCGGGAGGTGTGTTATGGTCTTGGCAGCCAAAATTAAGCAATACACTATTCATGTATACTGCATGTAGCAAAATACCAACTGAAAACAAGCTTACCTGGAGGCAGCCCCCTCTTCTATTGAGTACTAGCCTGTAAATACCATTTCATTACCAGGCCATTTTTCAGTTTTCAGTGCTCTGATCATTTATCTGACAATTACAGTACTTGGTGATGCAACACAGTACCCAAATTCATTTTATATCATTTTTGTGTAGACATATAGAGCTTTCTTTTAGTGTTGTTTAACAACATTTTTTATTTATTATCTACTAAAGGAAAGAAGACCAACATTTTGACCAAAATTTTGAAAAGAAAAACAAAAAAAAAAACAATTCCCTTATATTCTGGTATGAAGCAAAGCAAATAAAAATGTCATGAGAATACAAACACCCCAAAATGACTCCTATATGGAAAGCACACACACAAAGGTGGAAGAGGGAAGTGAATGGGTTAATGTACAGGTCAGATGCAGTGGGAGGATATAGATGAGGGGGCAATGTGCAGGATAAGGGAGGTGAAGGCTTTATTATACAGAGGATGGACCTGAGATATACAGGAGAGGAGTGCGTGAAAATACAACCCCACAAAAAAAATGTATTAAAGTGACTGTAAATGATCACCTTGTAAAACAATCTATTCAGTTTTAAATTGAAATGAAAGGCAAACATTTGTCTATATATATTAAAAAAGACATTATAAATACCTTTCTTATAAATTATCACATCCCCTCTGTTCTTAGCTGCGTAAGAGCTTGGGGGGACTGCAGCACACTACTCTTCCCAGTGAAGGTCTGCGTGGGGGGGGATTTCAGGACAAGTATGATCTTTGTAGGAGAGTACACTGAGTTCCCAGCATAGCTAGAGAACTGACCATAGTGTGTGCTCTACTGCTTAGTGTGGTCCGTTTTTAATAGGAATGCAGAGGGTTAGCAGGAAAACTAGGGATTTCCCACAAAGGAAGCAATACAAAGAGAACAAGGTACTTTTTCATACAAGTACATGGAACAGCAGGCACATATCAGGAATCTGAGATGCTGGGGTAACAAACACTTTAACTCCCACCTTGAATCTGCTGCTGCCTTCTCTCCTAGGATCCCTCCATTCTCACAATTCTCCTTCCTCTTTTGTAAACAAGCAATTTTTACATTTGTGATTGGCAATCACAGTGATCACAAGGCGTTGAGTCACCAAACACATGCACATGTAAGCAGAGCAGTTTTAAAATGGCGCTCCAGAACACCGCATCTACCACTGTTTTAAAACGTACAGTGGTAATAAAGTGATTAAAGGCACAGCAACATACCAATAGCCCTGACATTGACCAGGGCAGCTGAAGACTTCCAGTGTGTGTGTTTGCACTAAATCCAAGGATGGAAGGGGCTTACTTTTCAAATATGCCTTGATGTGGCACTGTGGCTTTACATGTCTTTACAAATGTATGCAAGAAAAAATGTCAGTGTTTTACTTACCTTAGTCATTTTTTTATGTGGCTAGCTTGAAAGTGAGTTTGGGGATCTTTTGTGTAGATGTGAACCATTTCTACTTGAAATTCATTTTCATGTGGTAAAATCCAAGTGAAAATGGACAAGTATGAATAGACCCAAATTCTTCTTTCCTGTCCCTTATGAGTTTACAGGCAGGCCAGGCACCCATAATGCACTGTTAATAGAAAGGAGGAGATGGAGATGTTTCCAGCCATGTACGGCAATACATACTATATACTACTCCAGATAACTGGTAGAGGCTAAATGCTCCTGATTCTGCCTAAGGTATAATGGTGGTGTTGTGGCATCAAATGCAATATCATTTATGTATTCATTATTTTGGTTAAAGAGGACTTTAGCTTCAACAAAAGCAATTCCAACCAGCAATTGACTAGAATCAGCTTAGTGATGCCAGAATGTTGAAATGGTTTGACTTTCTTTGGTTTGGCTTAGGGTTTCTTTCTTCAACTGATGTTTTCATTTCTGGTTTTATTCTAGGACATGGAAATCAGTGCTGATGAGCTTCAGAATGTTCTGAATAGAGTTGTAACTAAACGTATGTATCCATTCCATCTACTGTCCACAATGGCAACTTCTCTTCTAGAATATGCATACTTTACAGAGCACAAAACTAATGTATGTAAACAGAAAACAAAGCTATGTCTATGAACTTTTTTTAATGTTGGCTTCATCCAAAGCTGATATTTCCGTTTTCTAATGTGACAATTGGGGCTTCCATGAGCAAGATATTGCTACTAGATTGACTATAAAAAAAACCCAGTGTTGGTATCACACCCTCTCAATCAACAGACTGGGTTAGTCCAACAGTGAAAGCGGCACCTTCAGAGAGTAGGGCTATGTTGAGTAAATAGATACCAAATATGTCAAGCTTTAAAACTGCCCGCGGCTGTGAAATAGCAAAAAACTTGGGTACCCAAATTGTCTATTAACAATACTTTAAATACCTTTACAGGCCATCCATTTAAACTTAGCAGCGAATAACTAGAATTATTATAAATCAACAATGGAGTATACAAAACTGTAAAGGTAGCTCAAAAATAATTAAACCCATCAGTAAAAACAGAAATAGCAGTATGGGGGGGAATCTGACTTTTAGTTTACACTAACACTTTTAGTTTAGAGTAGCTACATCTCAGTGTATTTAAACATAACGCTGTGCAGTGTTATATTTGATATACTGCGTTAACCAAATTTTGTACACTAAAAAAAAAAAAAAAACAGTATAGAAATATAGGAACTAGCACTGCTCACTTGTTTTTTTTAACAGCCAGGTTCCAGAGCTGCCTTATTCTTGCATTAATATATGCAAAGTCACTGACATGGGATGCATATCAGGTGTCGGACACCCATTATGTGTGCATTTGTTTTGGGATTCTGTACAAATGACTGCAAAGACATTTTTTTTCTTCAGATAAAAACCTAAAGATTGAAGGTTTCACCCTGGAGTCTTGCCGCAGCATGATTGCTCTTATGGATGTATCCTTTTTGTATGAATTTAAGTTAGCATACACAACTTTATCTTGTAGCTGTAAATTGGAGGTTTACATTGAAAGCAAGTGCAATAATTTTATGTTTTACAAATAAATATATTCTGAATATCTGTTGCATGTCTGAGTAAGAATAGGCAGAAGTTAGGTCGTTTCAATATTGCCACATCTTTATCCTAAGGCTGCATTCACACCTGAGTGTTTTGTTTCAGGCAGAAAATCGTGCAATTTTTACTGGTCAAAGGTCACCAATGTAAAAAGCAGTAAAACGCCTGTAATCGTCCTAAAAAGAATCTCATGTACTTTTTTGAGCTTCAGGCATTTTTCAGGTGTTTTTCTTTGAGGCAACAAAAAGCTCAGATGGGAACAGGGGCCATTTAAATGAATGGGATTTTGCATGTTGGGCATTTTGGAGCTACAAAGATGAGCGTTTTATGAGCTGAAAATGCTCAGGTGTGAATGGGGCCTAATAGCTAACATGCGTTAGCAAGGAGAATTTAAAAAAGGGCATAAGAAACTGATGATAAATGACAGATCAGACTCTTGGTGAAATGAAACACAGCACTGTTTCCAGATTTTAGAGCAGCACTGGACAGCTTAATTGAAAAACAGCTGTATATAGCCATGAAGAAAGTTGGTATACCAGTATGTTGAAGCTTACCATGGCAGATAGAACATGGTATTAGTGGATTGATGCAGGGTGATGCATTGGCATGCATTCTCTGTGATATAGCTCTGGAGACAGTTATTAGAGAGGCAGTCTTCAAGCTGCCAGCCGTATTTTTATCAAACATTTCAGATACTGGGATATGCTGATGAGACATTGTTGCAAGATCCATAGACATGCTAATCTGAGCTCTCATTGTTTAAAAATCAGATCTTTTAATACAGTGCATTAAAAAAATGGCAGCAAAAATAACATAGCTCTATTCCGATGAAAGAATGTTTTGAGCTATGAAGGACTCTTTCTCAAGCTAGATGTAGGGATGAATTTCAGGTTTGCCGTTACCATGAGTTCAAGGTGCATCCTGTTAGTTTGTGGTTCAAAGTCTATGTGACTTTATGTATGTGCAGATTCAAATTCAATTTTTTTTAAACTATAAGGCACGGCATGCATTTTGAACTGAGACCAGCAGGCTTAGAAGGGATAATAAAATTGTTATCATATACCTGTAGAGCTTACTCCCTAAGGAGCTGATTAGTATGATGGTGACAGACTGTCTGGTTTCTGCCACGACTCTGTGAACTGCTTTGTCCCCTCTGGCACACCTGGTTACATGATAGCGTGCTGCAAAGACCTACGTTAGCTCAGGTATTAGAGCATTATCCACAAATATTTACATATAGGTGTAGTGCTACCCCCGTAGGAACTGCTGATTAGAATGGGTCCTCTGTTCTTTACCTCAACATTTTCAAGAATCTCAGCCCCTTTGACACACCAGGTTGAGTGTACTAGCATACAATATCACAGGAATTCACTAAAAGTAATAAATAGTACCCAATAGTAGTGTTATATCAAAGAAGACAGTCACCAAACCAGGTAGTAAAGGCAAACATAAGATATTGTCACCCAATATGGTTAGTAAGGCAAGCATAAAATGGATTAACAATGGTAATAACACAATTTAGCATACAAAGTGATTAACAGTAGGAACTAGGCATAAGATGACATTTGGCATCCAGATCAACATAAACAGTAGCAAGGCCAACTCAAGTGCAGCAGTAAGCAGTAGTGAAGTTTAATCGACTGAGTGCTGGAACTATACTAGCAGAGCACATTTATGGTGGTGATGCTAGTCCTAGACCAAAAGGGTGTGTATTGTTCAAAAGAAAAGGAGGATGGTAGTGGAGGAGGCATGGAAGCAAAGGGGGCTTGCAGAATAATTATTATGGGAGGAGCAGTTCTTTGAGAGTTTTTTCTGATGGCTATCATTGGGGCTCTTTAAGAGCATTAGTGCACTTAATAACAGTCCCAGTTACCCTGCATGCAATACAGGTACAGTGTAGGTATGGTATAGTCTCAACACAGGTGCAAGGTAGATGTGGTTCAGATGCAGTAAAGGTTTAATATAATGCGGTATAGGTGCAGTCTAGGTTTGGAATAAGTGCAGTATAGAGTGCAGTATGGATTGGGTACACTTGGTGCCCTGAGCTCAGTGGCTCAGTCCCTGCTAGCAGTATTAGCAATGGGCAAATAGCTCTCTCACTGGTCCCCGGGATGCTGAGATGCCCTCCTGCTGTAGAAGGAGAGGCCCCCTCGGTCTCTCCCCAAAAGCCCCTGGTGATCAGAGGTTGGAAGCAGTGGGTGAGTGGATGTACCAGTGTCCCTGTGGCAGGTGCTGTGATGTGGGAGGTGCTGCGCTGGCCTGGGGTGTCCTCACGCCCAGTCTCAGGCTTGGATCTCCGCTGGTATGGTCTCCTGCTGGCAGTCAAATATCCAGACAGAGGTGCTCTCTCTCTCTCACTTCTTCAGTGCCACAAGGAAGAACTTTCCTGGGCTGTTTAATAAAAATCATCTATCCACTCCTCCTACTGCACAGTGCCTAATGGGGTTTGTAAAGTAAGGAGTCTATAGATCCTATTATATGGCTGTCACCTCAAACTATAACGCCCAAGATTCTCAGTGCTCTGCATATAAGTCTTCCACTGCTGGCTGGAGGAGAATAGGGCAGCATAACATAAATATCTCAGTAGAGGGAGAGAGGACTAAAAGACAATGGGGTTGATTTACTAAAGGCAAATATGCTGTGTACTGCAAGTGCACTTGCTCCATAGCTTAGTAAATGAGGTAGAGCTTCACTTTGCAAAGAATACTTAATCACATGCAAGGAAAATAAAATACAGCATTTTTACTTGTACATGATTGGATGATAGAAATCAGCAGAGCTTCCCCTCATTTCAGAGCTTACTCTCAGATCTAGAGCAACTGCATTTCAAGAGCACTTTCAGTGCGCTTCAAAGTGCTCTTGCAGTGCACAGTATATTTGCCTTTAGTAAATTAACCTCCCTGTCTCCTTCACCATATTGCTGTAGCCCAGCACCTGGCTACACAATCCCACCATTAAAACTCTTTGGTTCCCAAGGAGGGGATGGAATCTTTCACGCACTAGTGTCAATCAACATCAACTTAACTGGAGCATGTAAGTTAAGATGAACATCAATTAGCATGTGCATAGACCTAAATAATAATCATTAACACCTGATATCAACAAGAGAACCTCCCACCAATTGTCAGGGGGTATCTTGTTTATTGGCCATTGATGTAGGAATGGTCCATCCTGGGTGTGTCAGGGGGTGAGTACAGGTCACCCCCTAGCATATTTGTGGTAAGGAGGATTGGCCGATCATTAGTTTGTTGCGTCGTGTACATGACTTCTTTCTCCCAAGGTATCATATATCAGTCTATTTGGGGGCCAAATGGCTCACTTGATTCATTGTTCCTGCAATACAGCAGGTTCTGTCAAGGCTGGGCTCAGCTCTCCCTTCTCAGAGCAAGCTACTCAGCTGAGGGTTAATTGTCAGTCATAGCTTCCACTCTGTCTCACGTGATGACCATATCCTGCCTCGTTAAGCCAGCTCAGCTGCTATATAAACTGCCTGGATCAGATCGCATATGCCTTCGCCATGGTCAACATCCCTGGAGATATCTCTGCTGTGTGTTCCTGTGAAAGACTTTGCCTGTTTGATGTTCCCTTTTGGTTCCTGGATTCAAGACCCTGATCGGCTGACTCTCCTCCTGGCTCCTGACCCTGCATTACGTCTGTTTGACCTCGCTGATCTCTGGACTCGTGTTTCACTGGCTTGCTCTGACTATCCGCTCTGGTTACCGAACCCTGGCTATGTTTTGACTACGTTTACTCTTTTTATTAATTAAAAAGTGTGATTTTACTGCACTTCTGTCTTGGTCTGATTCATGGTTCCTGACAGTAGGCGAAGGCCATGAATTCAGAAGATGCAGTCAATCCACTTGCTGGTAATATTTTTTCCAGATTGGATGAGCAGGATCACCGCATGGATCAGTTTGCCTTAGGATTACAGATGTTCCTGAATTACACTGCTCATCTGATTCCTCCTACGGTGGCCGTTCCGGCACAACCTGTGTTGCAGGCCGCTCCTGCTGATGCTCAAGTCTCTGTGCAGGCACCCGCCTCAAATATTACCTCTATAAGGGGTATCTCTGGTTCTGCTCCGCTTCCCTGTGATTTGGGGGTGATCCAGTTCGATGCAGAGGGTTTCTCAACCAGGTTGGGATTTACTTTGAGATGCTGCCCCAGGCGTTCCCCACAGACAGAAGCAAAGTAGGCTTCATGATTTCTTTGCTTTCTGACAGAGCCTTGGCCTGGGCAAACCCTCTATGGGAGATGCAAAAACCTGTTGTCCAGAGTTACCCAGAATTTGTGGCCCCCTTTAAGAGGGTATTTGATATTCCTGTATGCTCCACTACTGCTGCCAAAAGCCTCATGTCCATCAAGCAGGGTACGAGAACAGTTGCCGATTACGCCATTGAATTCCGTACTCTGGTAGCAGAGGTTGCTTGGAACAATGAGGCTCTCTTGGCTGCTTTTTCTCATGGTCTCTCGGATAACATCAAAAATGAGATAGCAGCCCGAGACATACCCACTGAGCTGGAGAGGTTGATCATGTTTGCCACCCTCATTGACTCCAGACTCCAAGTGCAGGAAGCCGGAATCGGCTCCGATCGGGTCTCCTTCGTCACATTCCAGAAGCGAAGTCACAACGTCACTTCCGGTTTACTCAGCGGCCAATGGCATTGGTTTTAAAAAAATGACAGTATTCAGAATCACCGTTTTTGGCGATCTGAATACTGTGAAGTGTAAAGGAGGGATGGGGGGTCTTTTAGACTTACTTTCACAAGGGATGTTTACATTCCTTGTGATAGCAATAAAAGTGATTAGATTTATTTTTTTAAAGGAACAGTGTTTAAAAAAAAATAAATAAAAATTTTTAAAGCGCCACCCTCCCCGAGAGCTCGCGCAGCAAAGAAAGCGCATACACAAGTCGCGCCCGCATATGAAAGCGGTGTTCAAACCACACATGTAAGGTATTGCCGCAATCACCAGAGTGTGAGCAATAATTCTAGCAAAAGACCTTCTCTGCACCTCTAATCTGGTAACCGTTAAAATTTTTTAAAGCGTCGCCTATGGAGATTTTTAAGTACCGGAGTTTGTCAACATCCCGCGAGTGTGTGCAATTTTCAACTGTAACATGTATGGTATCTATTTACTCGGCGTAGCATCCTCTTTCACGATACACAAAAAAATTGGGCTAACTTTACTGTTGTCTTATGTTTTAATTTAAAAAAGTGAAATGTTTTAAAAAAAATTGCGCTTGAAAGACCGCTGCACAAATACAGTATGACAAAAAGTATTGCAACAATCGCCATTTTATTCTCTAGGGTGTTCGAAAAAATATATATATAATGTTTGGGGGTTCTAAGTAATTTTCTAGCAAAAAAACAGTTTTTAGCTTGTAACCAACAAGTGTAAAAAAGGGCTCCGGTGGGTAAGTGGTTAAGTTGCATCTGCCTGCAACTGACAAAGGTAACCACAGCCTTATCTTCCCCTTGCTTTTAAATTTTCTTATAAGCGTCACTAAGTTGTTATTTATATATTGCTTAGGGTCACTAGTTATATACACTCCCAGATATTTAATTTTATCAACTATTCCTGTCTGTGATAACCTAACAGTCAGGAGGGGTCCCATAGGATCTACTGGTATAAAAGCTTTGACTTGTCCCAGTTTATCTTGAGACCAAAGATTTTCCTGAAGTCTTTTATCATATCCATTACTATATTTAGAGAGGATTGGGTATCCCCTAGAAATAAGAGTATATCATCAGCATATAATGCCATTTCTCCTCTCCTGATATTCTTTTAAACCCGTTGATATTTTTTGATGATCTAATAGCTATAGCTAAAGGTTCTGTTGTCAGGGCAAAGAGCAAGGGCAACAAAGGGCACCCCTCTTTTGTTCCCCTAGTTAGCAAGAATGTTTTCGAACATTCATTATTTATTTTTACTTTTGCCCTAGGTTCCCCATATAGCAATTTCAACCATCTGACGCTTTTGTTGCGTCTAATGATAATATAACTCTCAAACCCGCATTCATTGTTGGGACTTGTAAATTCAAATAAACTCATTTTATATTTGTGCTAGTTGCCCTTCCAGGAACAAATCCTGATTGATCTGTATGTATATAGTTTGATATCACCCCTCTTTACCTAGAGGCCAGCAGCCCCGCCAGGATCTTGAAATCTGCTCCTAGCAGGGATATTGGCCTGTAGGAAGAAGGGCCTTGCAGATCTTTACCTTCCTTTGGTAGCACTATGATGGTTGACTCCATCATCGAGGTTGGTAATTTGCTTTCCGCCTTAGCTTTGAAGTTACTTATTGATTCTGAGTGCTGTATAATGCTTCATAATATTTTTTAAATGCGTTTGTTTTAATTGCTGACACAACCGTTGTAGATATATTGGTTTTTGCTAATAATGTCAATAAATGTCCTACACTCTCCCCTTCTTCATAATAATTCTGCTTCTGAAACATACGTTTATTTTCTGTCTTTGTTAAAAGTAACTGTTTATATCTTTGCTGCCCATCTACCCAATTGGTTAATGTTTCCGCTGTTGGTGTCTCTATATATTGCTTTTCCGTCTTAATTACCCTTTGCATGGCTACCCTTTCTTATTCTCTGGTTTGCTTTTAAATTTTCGCCACCCGTTGTATCAGAATTCCTCTGAGGAAGACTTTGAGAGAATCCCAGACTACCCCCAGGGGAGCTGTACCAATGTTCATATCTAGGTACTCTTTTATCGCTGACATTATCCCTTCTGGGTCTCCCACCAATTCTAACCAGAAAGGGTTTATTTTCCATTCCCCCCTACTATGATTTTCCCCTAAGCTCATTAATACCACCACTGGTCTGATTGTCCTCTATGCATATATATTTTTTTTTTTTTAAACTTGTTTTTTATTGGTTTTCAATTGAAAAGAAAAAACAATACAGCAAAATCACTAGAGGGACCACTTGGTGGCCCCTCTGAATTACATGCTAGCTAGACAATAGACTTCTGACTATGCTTGAGTACATGTATTCCCAAGAACACTGTAACATCCCCCCCCCTCCCCCCCCTCCTCACAGTCACTTGTCACCTTGAACCGTAATGTGAAGTGGAACACTGGATTCCATCGTATAACTCGGTATCATTTACCTTAACCCGGTAACAGTTTGCCTGTCATTCCCAATCTACCAGGAAAGATGCCTTTTTAGAAAGGACCATCTAACCCTTACTGTCCGTTTGACAATGGCCCAATTCCATTTACTATGGCTCAATATGCTACCTTAGGTCACAAGGTGAAGTGTAATGCCAAGTTCCACTGTTCACTGACACTCCTCCCCCCCCTCCCCCCCCCTAC
>BLSH010349043.1:627745-638531 GCA_018402905.1 Glandirana rugosa | reverse complement strand
TTGTGCCGGGGGTTAGTCCGTCTCCCAGTACAAACCCCCCCCCTAGGTCAGTCTGTCCCCCATTATAATCCTTCCCTCTCCACCCAGGTCAATCTGTCCCCCAGTATAATTCTCCTCCCCAGGTCAATCTGTCCCTCAGTATAATCCTTCCCCCTCCCCCAGGTCAGTCTGCCCTCAGTATAAACCCCTCCGGTCAGTATGACCTCCAGTACAATCCCCTTTCCCAAGGTCAATTTGTTCCTCAGTACAATTCTTTTCCCCTCCAGGTCAATATGTTCCCTGGTATAATCCCGCCCTGGTCAGTTTGTCCCCCAGTATAATCTCCCCCATGTCAATCTGTCCCCCAGTATAATCCCCCCACTTTAGTCTGTCCCCCAGTGCAACCGCCCCCAGGTCAGTCAGACTGACCTGTGGGGGATGTACTGGGAGACACACTGACCTGGGAGAATTATACTGGGGGACAGATTGACCTGGGGGTAGGATTATACTGGTAGAAAGACTGGCCTGGGGAGGATTATATTGCAGTACAGATAGATCTGGGGGGAAGGATTATAATGAGGGGCAGACTGACTTTGATTTAACCACGCCCCTTAAAGCCCCCCCATCATCATTAACACAATTTGACCTTACTCACTGTACGCCGCAGTGCACTATGCACCCTGCATAACTCTTCTACTATGCGTTTCCAAAAGATGCCCCAGGTTTTGTACAATCCTAGCAAAACATCTGGCACAATTAAAACCATGCCCACTCTTCACTGTGGCAAACTGCCCACACCACTTTTTTTTTTTATTTAATCAAGCAATGGGGTCCAACTTATGAACTTGCACACAGGCCCACTGATTTCATAAAACACCCTTGCGGTAAAGCCTTTTTCTCAAGTCCTTTTTGTTGCACTACACAAGATTGCCATCTGATGACAGCTTCAGAGTATCTGACAGGTGCTTTTATCTCTACTACAGGCAAGTGGCCTATTATCTTTTTTTAGTAATAAAAGACATATTATACTGAACTTAGACCCCATATTAGATTTTCTGCAGATTTTTGTCTTCAGATTTACCAAAACCATATAATATGGGGTCAAACCTTAAGAGTTTCAATTTGTATGCAATCAGGCAGGCCCTTGCACTACATGGTTTTGGTAAATCTGAAGACAAAAATATGCAGAAAATCTGTGTATGGGGTCTTAGATCAAGCCCTCTGCCTCTGGTGTTCTTTTGTGTTATTAGGCCTCATACACACGGACGTTTTTTGTCGCTGGCGTTTTCTGGCGTTTTTTGCAGCTCTCCATGTTAGTCAATGGCCACATAAAAACGTCAGCATTTTTGAGCTGTAGATGGCATCGGCGTTAGTGAGCAGAAAGTAGAACCCATGGCCATCGCGTTCTGAGGCTGTAACGTTTTGACGTTTTTTGACGCAGACGCCACAAAACGCCAGCAAACGCCAACAAACGCCAACAAACATTGTACCGGCGTTTTCCGGCGTTTTTTGACGCCGACGTTTTTAGGTTGAAAAATAGCAGAGGGATGATTTTTTTTAAAAAACGCCTATTGACGCCGACGCTCACTAACGCTCAAAAACGCCAATGCATAACGCCGAAAAACGCCGACTTTTTTTCCTTGACGTCGGGCCCGACGTTTTGTTTATTTTTTTAGATACGCCCGTGTGTATGAGGCCTTAGAGATATTCGGTCTATCTGTTGAGGAGCTGCACAAAGTAATTTGAAGACAGCTAATGTAACCCTTAATGCACCCTATTTGGATATAATGAACATTCAGTTAGGACTTTGCCACTTTAGAGCCTATTGGCTACTTTATGCACTATAACAGATGTTATAATGGATTCAAACACACTTGGGACAAACATAAATCTACTGCAATTACTCTTTTACAGTATATTTCTACCTCTCTGGATGGAAAATATGTGTGCCTATCTGTGAGAATAAAACATACTTGGGTTTACCTCTGGGAATGGGAAGTATTTAGGCCTGCCTCTAGAAAAGGGGATTATTTGGGTCTACCTTTGTAAACATAAAGAATTTTATTCTACCTTTGAGAACAGATAGTATTTGGGTCTACCTCTGGCCAACTGTATATTTTCCCAGTATCCATGAGGGTTGGATAGACAGTGAACTAATATTCTTTTGTTGAACTTTTTTCCCAGGGTTCCATCTGAATAACCAGTTGTATGACATCATCACAATGCGTTATGCAAACAAGCATATGAACATTGACTTTGATAGCTTCATCTGTTGCTTTGTGCGTCTGGAAGGAATGTTTAGTAAGTTAATTTTACTGCCTGCTACTAAATGTTTTCACATAATTTGACTTTATGTCAGAGCTTCTAACTGACAGCTACTACAGACTGGCAGGGAGCATGTACTGTACACTTCCTCTAATGTGTGTGAATGGAAACTCAGGTGCTGCATTTTGGGGTCCCTCTTGCTCAAGCCTATTGATAAGAAGGGATCTGCCCCCAAAACACATTGCCTAGTTTAAGTAACTTTATTTTTTAATTGCTTAATCAATTTTTTTGGAAGGAAGTTGGAGAAGGCACATTCATTAAGCCAACAGATTCACTGTTTGCCTATGTGCAATTAGACCATTTTTTTAAAGTTCTCAGTTTTTCTAACCTCCAGACAAACTACTAAATACATCAGAACTGTTCTTTTTGGCAATGAATATAATCATGTTCTGCCAGTCTTGATCCACACAACATGGCCGGCATACTAACCCAGAACATTTATGCCAGGAAAGTGGAAGTCTAGATACAGGACTTTTCTGGGTCGGTGGCTCAAAGACAGATAAAGATCCTTATGCTAGCTGCATGTAAAAACATTTGGTTATATTTCAATATTTCATGTTTTATATATCTGCCTAGAGTTCAACTTTTAGAATGAGGGCTCTGCTGTATTACTGGGTGAGCCTGCCTTATGCAGAAAATGCTGTCATGATGGAAATTGCTTTTACTTTTATATGTCTGGATCAGGGAGTCCACCTAATATGACTCCATGTATACATACTTTCCATATTTCCTTGCAGCCAAATAGAGCAGAGCTTTTACTTCTGGGTGGACAGCAGTCTCTTTCCACTTTCTCCATCCATGATAATTATATTTATCTGAGTTAAATAACTATTAAAGACAGCAGCATCTAGAGCAAATGTGTAAATAATTTCCTGCTGAATGAAGGGATGGGCATATTAAACTTTGGTGAGCCTATGATTGATGGAGGTCAAGTCCATGGCCCACAGAATGACAAAGCTGGGCTCCCCGCAGTCATATGAATCATTCTGGACAACAGCAAAATCTGGCAAATTGACTTCTCCCATAATAAAAACTCAGGACGGGTCCAATTTTATAAATTTCCATGATATTTCCAGTTTCAGGGAAGTGTAGCTCTAAAGAGTCAATAATAATTAGTCAATCTTGTAAGATTGCTAAAATGCATCCAGAAACTATACTTAAGCCCTGTGCACATGGGCAGAATGTTGGGAGACATTTGTCGGTTCGAAAAAAAATGGCCGACATTCTGCCCCTGCATATGTCGGTCTGTCGAACGTGCATGCTGGAAAACCAGCAGCCGACCGACTCCCAATCAGCGCTCTCAGCCAATGGCAAAGAGCGCTGATCGGAGTGTTCTGGCGGAGGGGGGGCGCATCCCCCTGTCAGAACACAACAGCTCAGCGGGGGAGATGGCTGGACTAACCTTGCATGGTTAGTACAGTGGCTTCGACTGGAACTGACTGCAGGTTGCACGAAAAAAAAAAACTGTAGTGTGTACCAGGCTTTATATAGTATAACCAGTTAAATTGACAATCATTCACCTTCAAGCATTGTCCCAATATCTTATCTTATCTTTTATAATGTTGTTTTGCTTTGCAGGAGCATTCCATGCCTTTGACAAAGATGGAGATGGGATTATAAAACTCAATGTGTTGGAGGTAAATATTGAAGATATTTAGGCTTAAGAGGAGCAGTATATTTTGTTCTATGTTAACCAAGCCAGGTGAATATTCAGCATGAAAACCCAGTATTGCGCAAAGGAGCTGGATGATTAAAATGGACAAGTTTTCACCCTATTTTTTATTTTATTTTTTTTAGAGTAGTAAGCATCTATTTTGCAGAAATGAGAACATAAAGAAAAGCATATTTCCACTGTTCTGTACCTGCAATTTTTAATTTGAATATCAGTTTGAGTGGACGTAAGCTTTATCATTTGAGTATGAGGAACTAATAACTACCACGCAATGATTTAAAGAATAACTCCACTTTTGTTGAGAAAAAAATCATTCCCCTCTGAGTGATCTATGTACATTGAAGGGATTTTAAAAAACTTTTTTGTAGATTCCTACCTGTTGATATTCTGGAAAAATGTTTTTCTGTGTCCATGTGCAAAGTGAATCTGTATGGGAGTGATTTTATAACTATCAATTCGTTGTTTACAGTAAGGCCCCTTTTACATGGGGCAGATCAGCTCCGCTAGCTCAGTGGGCGATCGCTCTCTTGATCCCCGCTGAGCCAGAGGATGACAGGTCCATCTCTGCTCACTGTGCAGGGAAGGGCCTGTCAGAACCCCAGTGTTCTCTATGGGGAAGATCTGATGAAAACGGACCGCATGTCCATTTTCATCCGAAACATATCGCCATCCGTCTGTTTTGAGTGGATCCTGTCGGATCAGATGGCAGGCGGATGTCAGCAGACACATCTCCACTGACATCTGCATGCCCATACAAGTCAATGGGTGGTCCGCTCAGATCTGCCTGAAAAGGACAGATGGATCCGAGCAGGCCGATCGCGTGAAGGGGGCCTAACTTGCAGGGTTCTAATGAGGAAAGTGGCAGGATCTAGATCCCTTTAGATGTGATTTCCCTTTGGGAGTATCTCATCAAAAATGACATTTTTGTTGCAGGGGATACCCAAAATCTAACTTGTGTCTCAGTGCAAACTTCTGGAAAAATCAGTAAGCCAATCACACAAGCAGAAAATGACATATTGGGGGGGACTGTACACCATCTGTGTACCGGACGCCTCCAAGTTGCCATATTGAATTGCATTTTAAAGAAAATTACAGTGGTTGCAGATTTAAAAGGAAAGGTCATTTTTAATAACATTCAACTACAATATGACTTGTATCGCAATTGTATATGCTATATTATATTTTTTTTCATTTGCTATTTTTTTCCCACGAAAGTGCAGTTATCCTTTGAAAGCAATTATCGTTACATCAAATGAAAGCCCTCTTTTAGAACTAGATAGATCAAGGAAGCGTTTGGAATTCTTTCATTGGTGTATGTGTCCCCAAGGAGAGAATTTCTATCTAATCCTCTCCTGGTGCAAACTAACAATTTAAAGCATTTGTTACCCCAACACTTCATATTCCTGATATGTGCCTGCTGTACCATGTACTTGTATGAGAAAGTATCCTGTTCCCTTTGTATTGCTTCCTTTGTGTGAAATCCCTGGTGTTCCTGACAGTCCCTCCGCTTTCCTATTAAAAACTCACCACAATAAGCAGGAGAGCACGCCATGGTCAGTTTTCTAGCTAAGTTGGTGACTCTGTGTACTCTCCTCAAATGATCAGACTTGTCTTGACACCCCCCCCCCCCCAAGTGCACAGCCATTCACTGGGAAGCTCAGTGTCCTGTTGCTTCTCCTCCCCCCAGCTCATATGCAGCTGAGAACAGAGGGAATGGTAAAAAAATGGATTTATAATGTTTTTTTTTTTTTTTTTTTTAGATCTACACAAAAATGTTTGGCCTTTCATTTCTATTTTAAACGTAATGGGTTGTTTTACAAGGTGATCATTTACAATCACTTTAAATGCACCTTTACTTTCAGTCCTGGTGCCAGTAGACCTGGGACATGAAATGAGGGTGCATCTGTCCATTGGGGCAACAGACAGTGAAAAAACTCAGACAAAGGTTCTATCCCTAACCCACTTAACCCAAAACTAGAAAAAGGTTTAAGCTAACTTATGTGCTAAATAATGAGAATCTTACTAATCTGTAAGTAATTAACTTTTTTTTTTTAAATTTCAGTGGCTGCAGCTCACCATGTATGCCTAAAGTTATCACAAACTACGTTGACCTCAGCTCCTGTCCCTCGTTCGCGCTCATACAAGGAACGACTCAGGATCTCTGTTGGACAGAGCAAACCTTTACCTCATAAATCTTAGATATACGTTTACTGAAATCCACAGAAGAGTTTAAAAATCAAGACCGACATGACTGACTTGTGCAAGCAACCCTGCAGCCTTTATTAAATATTGTCATGGTTCCCTTCCCTATTTATATCACCAACATCAATCTTTTCTTTAAGTAAATTGCATTCTTAAAATTGAAAATCCCTTGACTTAGAGGTCTACTTTGATTTTGTTGCAGCTGGCTTTTTCACATAGTAGTAATGGTCACTTCAAAATACATGGTTCAGAAGGGCAGAAAAGTAGAAAAATGATATAATGTACACAGTAAAAGTTGCAAGAGGGCTGATGCAATCCAATGAAATGATTTGAACATAGAACCTAAGGAATAAATAACTCATAAGCTTATACACAGTAGTTATCACTTGTCAGACGCCTGGAATAGGTTTCCTTTGACCATTTCATCATAGCAAGTTCATCAAAAACTACGTTCAAGAGAGGTCTAGTCCTTCTATCAATAGTTACTTATCCAGTTAAAGTATAGACTCAGTACACAATGGTTTCAGGGCACCCTGCATATATTTTAAAGTGGAACTCCAGCCACACAGCCCAACCGCTGTGACCCTTCACCTGCCATGTGATATAGCTAAAGGATAGAAAGAACTGTTCAATATTACAACTCTGTAACTTCCCATGTCACCACCCTTATCTAGCCTGCTCATTGGACTATATTCAATCATCTACAGAGAAAAGGGGTCCTCTACATCTTCTCTCCCCCTGTATATCTGCATAAAAACCTCCCCTTCTCACCCCTAGCTCCTGAGACAAATATTGTACAGTGTAGTGGAGCTTAATTGGACCACAGTGTATATGTGCACTGGGAACTGATATAGTTCATCTACAGACTCTACCAAAAATCAAACTGGGTGGGATTTTGTTAGAGTGTAATACTCTAAGTTAATATAAAGATATATTTAAAGGTGAAGTACAGGCAAAACAAATATCGTGTAAATGCCAGCAGCATGTGTATTGTTAGTTGAATATTGGTGTCCTTTGTGTATTTCCTACACATGCCGTATGTGCAGTAATCCTGATTGAAAAAGCTCCTGTGCTTTGCAGGCAGAGCTGCTGTTAGAAATCACGGGGCCCTATACAGCCTACCTGACAGGGTCATCGCCGCCCCACCAAAAGCATAGATTTATCACTCCCTTTCTCTGCAATCTTCACTGCAAAGATGAAGGAATAGGAGGCACATTGAGGCTTCCTGCTCATTCACAAATTTCGTTTTACAGTTTGCTTTGCAAATACAGTTTGCTTTGCTTCAGTGAAAAATGGACACAGGAGTGATTGGTACTGATTGCTCACTGTGTTCATTCAGGAAAGGAAGGGGCCAGGAAATGACATATTTACTGGCCCCTTCCCCGCGCTCCATCCTGAAACATTCCCCTGTGTGCCTGCAGCAGCTGTCCATGGGAGAGGAGTGGAGGGAAGCCGGCAGTGCTGTGGGGGAATGGGGCACACAGGGGGGGCCTGGACAGCAAATGAAAGGGACGTTTGTGCTAGAACCAATCCCCCTGCAGTACAGACAGGGAGGGAGACAGAGGACGACATATTGAGCCCCACCTATAGCTCTGTTCTCTGCAGAAAGCTTTTGTGCCTGGAGTTCAGCTTTACTTTTTTTAGGACCTGTGTTAAAGTTCAAATGTAGCCAACTAGATCAAGCAATAACCAGCTTTTAGAACCCCTCAACAAATTTTGGATTCTTGATTATCACCCACTTCTGACAGCACATAGAGGCCTGCAGAGGAAGGTTGCTGTGAGTAGGTGCACATGTGGGAAATAGCTTGATGGTCAGTGTTACTGAACATAGAACATGGTCAAGTTCTACTGCTCATGACGCCCATCCCTGATGACTCTCACAGGTCTGGAGAGGTGTTTCTGCATCTTCTTACCTATAACCCTTCTATGATGCCCAGCTCCTGTGCTTTGTGCAAAATCTACTGGGAATGGTAGCTTAGGGGATAATAATAACACTGACAAGTCTCTCTTTCCCAGCCCGTGATTAGAAATATAAAATAGAAGCAGCTAACTAATGAGCTCATCTCTCTGTCAGTCTGCTTTCTCCTCCTATCAGTATTGGAACTTAAAAGCTGTACACATGGGCCGAAAATCAGGCGGCATCGGCATTTGGCCCCTGTGCACGGCAGCCAGTCCGACAGAAGCTGGCCGAACGGGCATGGCCAAAAAAGGTCTGCTGATCAGCGCTCTGAGCCAATGGCTGACAGTGCTAACTGGTTCGTTCTGGGAGAACACAATAGCACAGCAGGGGAAATGGCTGTACTAACATCAGATTGTTGGCACAGTGGCTCCACCCGAGCTCTACCATTTTTTTTTCAGCCCGCTGGGTTGAGCAGTAAAGAACTACTAGTGTGTACAAGGCTTTACACTGCAGCATAATTTACTTTTTGTCCAGTCCTGCTGCTGCCTCTCCCACTCTGAATGCTGCTGTTCAGGGACTGCAAAAGGCTGATATGTCAAATTCAGGTACATCCACTGCTTCCAAGTTAAAAAAATATAATAATTTAATGATTTATTAATGAATACAAAATTGCATCAATGTGTGCCTTTTATATCTGCCTGGAGTTTAGCCTCAAATGGCCGTTAATCCAGCTTTAACACCTGTTATTTTCCAGGAGTTCAAAAATTAGCTTTGATAATAAATGTAATGATGTTTAAATTGATTTAAAACTGGACTAAATGGTGTTTTCAGGTTTGCCTTGAGTTCCACTTTAATACAAGCAGGGCACACCTCTCTCAATCTGATAAAAGGTAGAAGTGAAAATTAATGCAAGATTCATGTCACCAATGGCAATATTTTTTCCCACTGTATGTTACATGTGCTTTATGAATGTGATATCTCATTTACTTTTAGCGTGTTGTTTGGGATTTAGCAATTGAGGTGTGACGTTTCATAACTGAATGCTCAATTTTATATGTAAAAGTGATATTAGAGAGTCCAGTACTAATAAAACAGAAAGCAAGTCATCCTTGTACCACTGTATCGTGTATTTGCAGTTATTAATCTGGGAAATATTTGAGTACATTCACGATACCAATATTTGTCATAATTGTATAAATGGATATTTAAATGCTACACACTATTGTCTTTATACAATCTCTCACCTACAGGGTACTTTCACACTGGGGCGGTGGGGGCGTCAGCGGTAAAGCGCCGCTCCTTTTAGCGGGGCTTCACGGCTGTTATAGTGGCGCTTTGGCACAGCTTTTCGGGCGGCAGTGGGGCATTTTCAACCCCCAAGAAGGGGGTTAAAAGCGCCCATATTGAGGCGCTTCTGAAGTGCTTTTCAGGTGCTTCCGAAGCGCTGACCATGCATTCCAATAGGCAGGGGCGGGTTGTGAGCGGTGTATACACCGCACACAAACTGCCCCAAAGATTCTGCCCACCCCAGTGGGAAAGCACTCGGTCTTTCACACTGGGGCTGCAGGGGAGGCAGTTTTCAGGCGCTATTTTTAGCACTTAAACTCCTGAAAACTGCCCCAGTGTGAAAGGGATCTTACTAAAGCAATGTATAATAGTAATCTGCAGCAATGAGATTTTGGTTTACTGCAGTCATTTTAACCACTTCAATACCGTGCACTTTCACCCCCTTCCTGGCCAGGGCAATTTTCAGCATTGCCTCTATTTGAATGACAATTGTGCAGCCATCACACAAGACGGCAACATAATCCATTCAGAGCTTAAACCAGATAATTTGCTCAAATATGTGTTAATTGTTCCATTGGAAAAGTAAAATTAAGGAGAAATAAAAATTCAAAATAAAATGACCACCAGGTGTCCCGAGAGCAGCCAACTAAAACCTTGGGGAAAGTTGGTGATAATGGAGAGAACAAAGAGCAATGCTCAAGGGGTTAATCCGGTAAAATAAGCCAAGGTCTCTGGATAAAGTAAATAACATTTATTTGCTGTTTAACCACTTGCTGACCGTGTGACATAGTTACACAGCCGCAAGTGGCACTCATTGTTTTGGGAGGACGTGTTATAACGTCCTCCCAGAATCGCGCACCTGGAAGCATCCGTGACCGTGAGACCCGGCGCATCACGGATCACAGTAAATGGCCGCTTGGAGCGGCCGTTTACCACGTGATCGCTCCGTCACGGACGGAGCATCACATGTAAACAAGCCGGTGGAAGTGCCGGCTTGTCTCTCCCCTCTCCGCACCGATCGGTGCAGTGCGACAGGAGAGGGGGGAGAGAGGAGATGCAGCAGTGCTGTGGGCAGGATCTGAAGTGCCCACAGCACCGCTATGTGCCAGGCAGGGACCCCTCATTACCCATGCATCCTCAGCAATGCCCACCCATCCGTCACCCATACATCCATGCCCACCCATCCGTCACCCATAGATCCATGCCCACTCATCCGTGCTCACCCATCCGTCACCCATGCATCCGTGCTCACCCATCCATGTCCACCCATCCGTCACCCATGCTCACCCATCCATGTCCACCCATCCGTCACCCATACATCCGTGCTCACCCATCCGTCACCCATGCATCCGTGCTCACCCATCCGTCACCCATGCATCCGTGCTCACCCATCCGTCACCCATGCTACCCACTCGTGCCTA
>BLSH010349043.1:598628-625084 GCA_018402905.1 Glandirana rugosa | reverse complement strand
TTGAGACAGACTTTTTTTTGGGCAGTATTTATTCAGAGCGGCTGCAGGCAAGATGAATATCCCCTAAACGGTGTACAGTGTATATTCATTTTACCTACAGGTAAGCCTTATTATAGTCTTACCCGTAGGTAAAAATCACAAAGCAGGGCATACCAGCACTTTAAGCTGGCCATACATAGATTGAAATTCGGCCGGTTCAGCAGGGACCGGCCAAATTTCGATCCATGTATGGGCAGGCTGATTGTACCAAAATCGATTGATCGACCGACTTGGGTATAACCAGTCTGTTGGATTTTTCTACATACGGTTACTGCCAGCAGCTATAGCCGCTAGCAGTAACCATTGTATTCTGCCGGCCGGGTATGCTGCCTACCCCTGGTGCTGGCAGAATACTATAGCGCAGTGGGAGGCATTCCCCCATCAACACTGATTGTATTGATGGGGAAATTGAGCAATTGTCTTTCCTTCCATTCGTGGTGGAAGGAAAGAAAATCATATAATCTATGGCCTGCTTTGGTCCACAAAAAATACAGTGTTGTCATCCCACAATAGGACCTAGGAGCCAAGTGCATTTCTAGCGGGTATTTTTCCTATTGGGGGGAGGGGGGTCCTAAAGATAGATAAAAATGATGAACTGTGCATGTATTATGGGGATTTACTGCATATATGTTTTTTTTATTTTATGCCAACATACACTTTAAGATTTGCAGTGTATATTCACTTGCCGACCAGCGACGTACCTGTACCATTTCTTTTTTTTTAGAGGCGGTGGTCAGCTCTCTTGTAAAAGCAATCCTAGCGGCTAGCTAGCTGCTGGATTGCTTTTACAAGCAGTGGGACGGGACACCCCCCCCCCCATGGCTTTCTTGAGCTCTCCCATCCCACCGGGAGATCCGAGCAACCCACTAGTGCTCCTGCCGGCTGATCAGATAGTTGAACAAAGACCGGATTAGCTTTGTTTGGCTCTCTCGGAAGCAATGACCTGATATCACTTGCAGATTACACGGATGTCAAAGGCACCATTTTCAAAAATCAAAAGCATTTGAAAACACTTTTTTTAAAAGTGCACCCATACTTGCGTGCAAAGACGAACGCGCACAAACAGAGATCGTCCCACACATGTGAGGTATCACCGCGAACGTTAGATCATGACAGTAATTCCAACACCAGACCTCCTGTATAAATCTAAAATGGTAACCTGTAAAGGCTTTTAAAGCATAGCCTATGGATAGTGTAATATCTTTTTAAAAAAATGTATTTTTTCCAAAATAAATTGCATTTGAAAAACGGCTGCAAAAATACCGTGTGACATAAAAAGTTGCAAAAATTGAATTTTTTATATATACTTACCTGTAAAATCCATTTCTTTCTAAGGACATCTAAGGACACAGAGCAGTCTATATATTCTATACATACCGGGGTTATGCGCCACCTATAGGTGAATGGACACTGGTAATCAAAATAAAAAACAAACAGGAAGTTCCTCTCCTATATAACCTCTCCCGCACTGGGAGCACTTCAGTTTTGTAGCAAGCAATGAACTCCATAAAGACAGAGAGGGGAGGGACCTGTGTCCCATGATGTCCTTCGAAAGAAATGGATTTTACAGGTAAGTACAGTGGTGCAAAAAAGTATTTAGTCAGCCACCAATTGTGCAAGTTCTCCCACTTAAAAAGATGAGAGAGGCCTGTAATTTTCATCATAGGTACACTTCAACTATGAGAGACAGAATGAGAAAAAAAAATCCAGAAAATCACATTGTCTGATTTTTAAAGAATTTATTTGCAAATTATGGTGGAAAATAAGTATTTGGTCAATAACAAAAGTTCATCTCAATACTTTGTTGTATACCCTTTATTGACAATGACAGAGGTCAAATGTTTTCTGTAAGTCTCCACAAGGTTTTTACACACTGTTGCTGGTAGTTTGGCCCATTCCTCCACGCAGATCTCCTCTAGAGCAGTGATTTTTGGGGCTGTCGCTGGGCAACACGGATTTTCAACTCCCTCCAAAGATTTTCTATGGGGTTGAGATCTGAAGACTGGCTAGGCCACTCCATGACCTTGAAATGCTTCTTACGAAGCCACTCCTTTGTTGCCAGGGCGTTGTGTTTGGGATCATTGTCATGCTGAAAGACCCAGCCATGTTTCATCTTCAATGCCCTTGCTGATGGAAGGAGGTTTTTACTCAAAATCTCACGATACATGGCCCCATTCATTCTTTCCTTTACACGGATCAGTCGCCCTGGTCCCTTAGCAGAAAAACAGCCCAAAGCATGATGTTTCCACCCCCATGCTTCACAGTAGGTATGGTGTTCTTTGGATGCAACTCAGCATTCTTTCTCCTCCAAACACGACAAGTTGAGTTTTTACCAAAAAGTTCTATTTTGGTTTCATCTGACTATATGACATTCTCCCAATCCTCTTCTGGATCATCCAAATGCTCTCTAGCAAACTTCAGACGGGCCCGGACATGTACTGGCTTAAGCAGGGGGACACGTCTGGCACTGCAGGATTTGAGTCCCTGGCGGCGTAGTGTGTTACTGATGGTAGCCTTTGTTACATTGGTCCCAGCTATCTGCAGGTCATTTACTAGGTCCCCCGGTGTGGTTCTGGGATTTTTGTTCACTTTGACCCCACGGGGTGAGATCTTGCATGGAACCCCAGATTGAGGGAGATTATCAGTGGTCTTGCATGTCTTCCATTTTCTAATAATTGCTCCCACAGTTGGTTTCTTCACACCAAGCTGCTTACCTATTGCAGATTCAGTCTTCCCAGCCTGGTGCAGGTCTACAATTTTGTTTCTGGTGTCCCTTGACAGCTCTTTGGTCTTGGCCATAGTGGAGTTTGGAGCCTGACTGTTTGAGGTTGTGGACAGGTGTCTTTTATACTGATAATGAGTTCAAGCAGGTGCCATTAATACAGGTAATGAGTGGAGGACAGAGGAGCCTCTTAAAGAAGAAGTTACAGGTCTGTGAGAGCCAGATATCTTGCTTTTTTGTAGGTGACCAAATACTTATTTTACACCATAATTTGCAAATAAATTCTTTAAAAATCAGACAATGTGATTTTCTGGATTTTTTTTCTCATTCTGTCTCTCATAGTTGAAGTGTACCTATGATGAAAATAAGAGGCCTCTCTCATCTTTTTAAATGGGAGAACTTGCACAATTGGTGGTTGACTAAATACTTTTTTGCCCCACTGTATGTATAAAAAAAAAATCACATTTTCTTTCTCGGACATCACGGGACACAGAGCAGGCTATATATTCATATACATACTGGGAAGTCCCAGAGCAATGCCTGAGGGGAGGGAGACACAAATCTCAATTAAACTGCAGCCCTTAATATGCTGTGGCCAAAAATCAGAATCCTCCGCTGTTCTAACATCCACCTGATAAAATCTTGTGAATGTATGAACTAATGACCATGTAGCGGCCTCACAATCTGTGCCACCGACATCTGGTGGCAGAAGCCCAGGAGGTCCCTATCTCCTGGTGGAAAGAGCTTGAACCCTGAATGGGGGAGCTCTCCCCCTTTAACCATAAACTTGAGTAATCAGCTGGCTAATCCATAGCGAAAACAGCTGCTTTGGATGCCGCCTGACCCTTCCTAGGGTCTTCAGGCAACAAAAAAGGCATCAGTCCTACTGATGTCTGCAAATCTCTTTAGATAGAACAGCACGTACCACATCTAGAGTGCAATCGTCTCTCCTCTGGTGAGGAGGGCTGAGAATAAAAAGAAGGTAACATAGTATCTTCATTGAGATAAAAGGCTAACACTACCTTCGGTAGGAAGGATGGAAGAGGCCGCAACACCACCTTATCCTGGTGCAATCTCAAGTCTGGCTCTTTACAAGAAAGAGCTGCCAACTCCGAAAGCCCTCTGGCTGGGGTGATGGCAAAAAGAAAGACTAGTTTCCTAGTCAAAAGAACCAAGGGAATCTCCCTAATAGGTTCAAAAGGCTGTTTCTGCAGCACTGGCAAAACAAAATTCAAATCTCCTGGACAGGGAGGCAATCTAACTAGAGGTAACAGCCAAGTTACCCCTTGTAGGCAAGCCCCGATCTAGGAGTGAGAAGCCAAGGCCTCTGAAAATATATGGACAAGGCAGAAACTTGTCCTTTGACAAAACCAGATTCAATCCCATGGACAGGAAGACAGGAAGGAAATCTAACAAGTGGTAACAGATGAGTTACCCCTTGAAGAAAGGTCCTGATCAAGGAGCGAGAAGTCAAAGGCTTCTGAAAACATATGTACAAGGCAGAAACCTGTCCTTTGATTGTAGTCAAAACCAGCTTCAAGTCTACTCCTGCTTGAAGAAAGGCTAGCATTTTACCAATCACATGCCATTTCCTGGCCTCACACCACGCAATGTGAGCCTTCCAGACCCTGTGATAAATCTTCCTGGTGACTAGCTTTTTAGCGTTCACCATTGTAGAGAACACAGGGCCTAAATACCCCAGGATCTCTCAATACTGTGGCTTCAATCGCCATGCCATGCCGCCAGCTTAGCGCACGTAAATTCAGGTGGAATATAGGACCCTGAGAGAGCAGATCAGCCCTGAAGCTACTAAGGCCCGTCCCCTGTTAACCTCATTATCTCTGGGTAGCAAGGCCTCCTGGCCCAATCTGGCGCCACCAGAATGACTGTTGCCACCTCCTCCCGAATTTCGCGCAAGGGATGCGGTAGCAGAGAGATTGGGGGAAAGGCATAAATCCAGGAGAACTGGGCCCATGGAATCACCAGAGCCCCTACTCCTATAACCAAAGGATCCCCTGCTCATGACACAAACTGCTGGACTTTGTTGTTGAATCGGGGTGCCAGTAGATCAACCTCTGGCGTCCCCCAGCACAGGCAAATTTCCCAAAACACTTCGGGCTGTAGTGCCCACTCTCCCGGGTGTATCTGTTGGCGGCTGAGAAAGTTTGCCTTCCAATTTTCCCATGCCTGGGATGTGAACTGCAGAGAGTCTTGCAAACTTGCCACTGCCGTGGTCTTGTCGGCCTGTACCCTTACCAGGTAGCCCTGAAACCTGGATGTCCAATACCTCGGAGCTAGCCAAATAGCTCATAGCTCTAGGAGGTTTATGGGCAATCTCTGTTCCACTAAGGACCATCTCCCCTGGACCGTGGAGTCCCCCATGACCATTCCCCAGCCTACAAGACTGGCATCTGTGGTCACAATCTTCCAAAACACTGGAAGAAAAGATCTGCCCTGAGACAGATTCTGGTTTACTAACCACTAGGCGAGATTCCATCAAGCCCTGGGAGATAAGGATATGCAGGAATCCGAAGTCTGCAATTGTCTGTTCCACTCTGCCAGGATGTTGTGCTGTAGCGCCCTGGAGTGAAACTGTGCATAGGGAACTGCCTCGAAAGAGGCTACCATCTTCCCTAGCAGCCTCACACAGAGGTGAGCTGAAGAGTGTCTCATCGCCCTCCCCTGGCTTACCAGAGCCTTGAGGTCGCTAATCCTCTCAGCGGTGAGAGAATCCTTGACTGGACTGTATCTAGCTATAGACCTATATATTCCAGAGACTGAACTGGGTCTAGTAAGGAATACCCTACATACATAACCCAACCCCTGGTTTCCAGGATTGTTAGGGTCACATTCTGCTCGAGTCTGCACCTTGACTGATCTCTGAGCAAGAGGTTGTCTAGGCATCCCATTATTAGGACCCCCTCGTGACCCTAGAAGGCCCAGCACTGGAGCCAGAATCTTTATGAAGATTCAGGGAGCTATTGCAATCCTGAATGTCAGAGCCAGAACTGGTAGCATTGTTCTTCTATCGCAAAACGCAAAAACCTTTGATGAAGTAGCAAAATTGGAACAGGCAAATAAGCATCCTTGATGTCTATTGATGCCAAAAAATCTCCTTCCTGGAGCAAGGCAATCATTGAGCATATTGACTCAATGCAGAATGCACGTACCGCAAGAAATTGGTTTAGGACCTTGAGATCTAGAATAGGCCTTACCTCCCCATTTTGCTTCGGGAACGTAATAGGTTCGAGTAGTAAGCAAGCAGGCATGTTTTATGCATTCATAGGCATCAGGTGTCTCTGCATCATGTGTGCTATGCATCATGCGACCTATGCAGACACCTTCCTATGCAAACACGTGCCCATGCAGACAAGTCTCAACGCGACCCGGGCCCATGCGACACAAGTTTCTATGCGACACAAGTCTCTATGCGACATGACTTTATGCAACACAAGTCTGTATGCGACCCGAGTCTGCAACATGTGTTGCTTTGCAACCCTGTGTTTTAACAAACATATTTTAACAAACGTGTTTTAAGAAAACAAGCATTTAAGCAAACACGTGCTCCAGCAAACATTAATTTAGGCCTTTTTAGTGTTTTTTAGCAACCATGCGTTTAGGCCAGTTTGCAAGCATGCGCCTGTTCAACTGCAACCGGGCCCAAGCAGGATGAGCCAAGCACATATAAAAAAAATGAAAAAGGATTAGGCGCTGATCATATATTGTGAATTGTGGACACACAGGGGACTGAGTGACTTGCTGCAGGGACCTTGCAGCCTAGGTTCAGCTCTGGGGTGGGAGTACAAAAAATAAAAGGAAATTTGAACCCAAGGGCGCTTGCGTGCAGTGTTGCCCACTGTCAGTTTTTAACACCAAAGTAAAAAACAGCAATATTGTCTTTGTTGAAATTGGTAAAAAAACAGGACCAGCCTGGGTTACTATAAAAAAGTAGAAAGTTTATTGAAGACTTACATATAAAACCATGGCAGGCTTGGGAAGGAGCCGGGATGCTCGTTGCTATACAGGCTGGTTGACAGTCCTCCCTGGTGGAACCGGAGGTTTCCCTGGGCTATAGTGATGCGTGATCTGGAAGGAGATCGAGCCACAGTGTCACCTCATGATTAAGCAGTGTCGCGAAACATGTCGTCACGCTGACGGGACCACTATCCAGTACCTGCATTGCAGACACCAGGAGCGAACGTACCGTTGACAGCTCTTGCTGCGGCCCCTCCCTGCCTTGGTCTGTGCATACTAGTGAGGCAGACGTCACCTCCATTGCACAGCCCACACCATCTCCAGTGGCTCTGTGAGGACACTGTGGCTCAATCTCCTTCCGGATCATGCATCACTATAGCCCAGGGAAACCTCCGGTTCCACCAGGGAGGACTGTCAACCAGCCTGTATAGCAATGAGCATCCCGGCTCCTTCCCAAGCCTGCCATGGTTTTATATTTAAGCCTTAAATAAACTTTAAACTTTTTTTATAGTAACTCAGGCTGGTCCTGTTTTTTACCAGTTTCAACAAAGACTATATTGCTGTTCTTTACTTTGGTGTTAAAAACTGACAGTGGGCAACACTGCACACAAGCGCCAAGCACCAAGCACATATGCATCCAATGCAGCTTTTATGCTGCTTCAGAACAGTAAAAAAAAAAAATAAACTCTGATGCCCAGCCAAGGAAAAAGAAGCCTTTAATAAGCACTCCAAGCTTTTTATCTGAAGGGTCTCTAATACCTGGGCATTATCAACAGGGCAGGTCAGGGATTTACTTAGGGATGTGACTGCTGCATGGACAGCTGGTGCCCCCCCCCCCTTTCAAAAAGCTTTCCTCCATAGGATATATTAGAAGGAACAATCTGTCTGGGTGCACCCAGTCAGCATATATCACCCTCTCAAGGAGAGGGTGCAAAGGGAATCCCTGCGCACCTTGTGGTATTTTAATGACCCAAGGGAGGAATACACATCCACAGGACTCTCCGCTGGAGGTAACCTGAATGCTGCACGTACCTTATGTGTAAGTACATGGATCAGCAGCCTCTGAGATTCAGAGGCAGGTGTCCTTGGGGATTCTTCTGGTTCAGGACTCTCTGAAGCAGAAGTGTCTGCAAAAGAATCGGCCAGATCCCCTGGTTAAGGGAAGGAGACCTATCACCCTTCTCCCCCTGTGTGGTAGAAGCAATCATACCAGCAATCCTGGTTTCTAAGCTCAGTAAGGCTGCCGACAGGTCATCTTTAGCAACATACTCTGAGGAAACAGATGAGGGATCAGCTACCATACCAGACAGCCGCAGCGGCTCAGATAGCCCGGTCGCTTCTGGTCTCTCAGTGGAAGCAATGGCAGCAGTGGTCCGACTAGCCTCAGCAAGGGCTGTGGTGGCCCACCCCACCTATGCCCCTAGCCTTATTACTGGCAGCTTCGCCCCTGTGCTTATTGGAAGCCATGGCTGCTAGTGCATGCACTGCTTTGCTCACATTCCCCAAACTCAGCTTCCTGCCCAGCCTGACTCAGCTCCCACCCCTAGACTCACGTGTCACCAGGAGGATCTTTAGCCTGCTCTCCAGCCCTGTCCTGACTGCTTCAGACGACTCTCCTGCGATCGTCCATTCACTTACATAGTGAAAAGACAGATTAGTACTGGCGCAGGCTCCACCTGGTGGCAGCTTCACAGGAAATGCAGGCAAGACCAATCATGACTGTGTCTTTCTAGCCGAGCCCTTTGGTGGTGAGAAAAAAAGTGCAGGCAAAAGGAGGGAAATTTTAAACAAACTTTTTCCTATGCTTGCAGGAAGCCAGCTGGGTTCAGTAACATTATCCCCATTGGGGATTACTTACCATTCCTCGTCACAGGGCCTGGAGGAGACTGGAGGCCCAACCTTCACCCACCATGGCGGGCTTTGTCCAAAGGACCTTCAAGGACTGGGTACCCATTCTGAGAGTCCACTCCCTTGGACATGTATAGCACCCTGCAGGCATATCTTGGATCAGTGTTCCAGGTTTACCTACACACAGGATCCAGCACCATATATGGTCGCTTACAGGCAAAACCTTGCAGTTTCTTCTGTCTTCTTAGCGAGGCCCGGGTACCATTTATCTTAGCTTAATGCCCTTTGAAATGGATCCGGTATGAAGGCTGTCCCTGATTCTAAAAGAACCAGTGTGGGAACCAGCATAGAAGCTCCACAGAGCTGTAGAAGTGACCATCCACCTTCAAGAAACTGGCAAAAAACTGAAGTGCTCCCAGTGTGGGAGGGGTTATATAGGAGGGGGAACTTCCTGTTTCTTTTTTATTTTGATTACCAGTGTCCATTCACCTATAGGTGGCGCATAACCCCAGTATGTATACGAATATATAGCCTGCTCTGTGTCCCGTGATGTCCGAGAAAGAAACCCACTATTTTATTCTCTAGGGCCTCTGCTTTAAAAATATATGTTTGGGGGTTCTAACTAATTTTCTAGCAAAATACACAGATTTTTACATGTAAACAAAAGTGTCATAAAAAGGCATGGTCTTCAAGCGGATTTTGCACTCCCACATAGGAGCAGAAGGGTGGATTAAAAACTATTAGAAATCTATCCCAAGTAGTGCATACTTCTTTTTCTATTGCTCTGAAGTCAGGAGTAAGGTTAAATAACTGATATCTCCAGGTATGGGTCAGCATTGATCCAGCAGTATCACAAGGGGAGGAAGGACAACAGTCCATAGCGTCATATAAGCTCTGTCAAGTAGGCTTGGAGTTAAAGTGATTGCAAAGTCTCGCTCGTTTAAAAAAAACAAACAAGTTATACTTACCTCCCCTGTGCAGTTGGTTTTGCACAGAGCAGCCCAGATCCTCCTCTTCTTGGGTCCCTCCCTCCTGTCGAAGCAGCTTGCTATGGGGGCACCTGAGCTGAGTCAAAGCTCCATGTGTCCATTCAGAAACGGAGCCCCGACCCCTCTCTTTTCTGATTGGCTAACTGACTTTGACAGTCGCGGGAGTCAATGCCGCCACTGCTGTGTCTTAGTCAATCAGGAGGAAAGTCCCAGACGACACTTGTGCACATCGCTGTAGAGAGAAGGGGCTCAGGTAAGTAGTTAGGGGGTGCTGGGGAGGTTGCTACACACAGAAGATTTTTTATCTTAATGCATACAACGCATTTTACAACACCTTTAAACATAGGGGCTTTCCCCAATTGCATTGGCTAAACAAAGCAGTTTTAAGCAACCTGCATGGGCAATCGAAGGGGTCTCTTTAATTGTTTGCTGGGACTGTAGCTGTTTTACATTGCTTTTGTCCAAGTCCCACAAACACAAATGTGATCCTACTGGAATGCTTTAAAACACATTTTTATTTTTCGTTTATAAAAAATAAAAATGTGCTGGTTGAATATTCACTAGCATTTGACCAGCCGTAACACTACATTATGGCACACTAGATGGGGGTGACAATTATGGCCAATAATTATATTAGAGAAAATACAGCCAAAAATTGTTAAGGCTGGTGAATGCTTGCAGTATTTGTCCAGCTAATTTTTCATAAATAGACCCCCAAATGTTTCAGAAAGAACGCAATGAATAAATAAAAACAAGTAAACAAGGTAATTTATTTAACCGATTTATTAGCTCACATTAGCCCTCAAATACCAAATTATGATCAGAGATTTGTGAAAAGAAAGAGAAAAAGAGAAAAGAAAAAAGACTATGGAAACAGAGATGTAAAATGATGGAACACAAAGACCTAAAAGCCTATCAAGGCAATTCTAAAACTTGGCACTATTAATAAGGGCCGTGCACGTTCCAAACAATCATTTGCAAGAAATGACATTAGCACTTGCCTAGGTTCCAGATGCACAACATAGGTTATGGTAGAAGGAAAATCAGAATTATTACATAAACACAATAATACATATTCATATTCTTTCATTTGCAAATGTATTACTGTTTATATTGTTAGTCATTGTTTCTCTGGGGTTCCAGGGCCAGTGCAATACACTTAAGCAGATCGTTTTGCATTCTCCCTCACAAAGTGTAATAATAAATATTTGGAGGATACAGGGAGATGCTCAGCTCTGCATAGCTACTGGCTAAGTATTACAGGCTTTTTTTAAAAAGGGAAACTGATACAAACATTTGTGGCCAAAAGCACCCTCTACCAGAGAGAACCCTTGTCACTAATTTGCCAATGTGGTTGATACCCGTTTTCTTCATGCAAACTCTGGAAAAAATATTCAGTTTTTACATGAAAAACGATACCACCCTGGAATCAGTAGACAGCTATGACTCCAAGCATTGGCATACTGATTATTAAGGTTCTCCTGAGCAAAAGGTGGCACACAGTGCCAAAAGACCACTCCAAAGTACACAACACACAAGACATGTAATCCTGCAATTAATATGTTTGTGACAAGTTCTCTAAAGAACAATGGTGCTTGGCAACTCTTTAATATCCAATGACACACAAGCTTTCATCACGAAAAGTTAATTTCCACTTATTTGTCACCAGTTACATCCAGCAATGCTCATTTCGATTACCAAACACTTGGCAAACCATTTACCATCATGTAATGACCGAATTTTTATTGATAAAACTTTCAATGGACATAAATTAATTTGTTTTTCGTCCGTTTTGTCACATATGCCTAGTGCAAACAATTTGGGCGAGAAACACGTTAACGTTTAAATTTATCGTTCGTTTGGCAAATTTTTCCAACCTGTTCCTTCGATCTTTTTGGCTCTGAAAAGTTAAAAATGATTTTCTTATATGTGCCCATTTAACTGGACAAAAAACAAATCAAACGGTCCAAATGACAGATTTTCTAGTGATTTTTCGGCTAGTGTATGGCCAGCAGAACGCTCATACATGCAAAAATGTAATTCCCATGGGATTTTAAAGGCAATGTAAACAATAATCAAGAAAAGTAGAATAAAAACAGATAACAACTTTATTACAATAGTTTATGTAAAAAGCAAACAATCGGCGTTTAGTCATAAAATTACATATTTGCTGGTACATGACAAATATACATGATACTCCTATACAATTCCATAACTGGGGAGCTTATGAGAGCATATCAGGAGTATAACAATTACACTTTTGTTATACACCGGATAGGCTCTCATAAGCTCCCCAGCAATGGACTGATATAAGAGTATCATGCATATTTGTAACATATCAGCAAATATGTAATTTTATGACTAATAGCTAATTATGTGCTTTTTACATAAACTATTGTAACAAAAGTTTTTTTTTAGTCCCGGTTCACACAGGGGTGACTTGTGTAGTCGCCTGACAAGTAGCCCTCCATGCACTGCTATGGAACCGTTCTAATCGGAGCAACTCAAGTCGCTCCGACTTAGAAAAAGGTTCCTGCACTACTTTGGAGGCGACTTCAATCGACTTGCATTGACTTCTATACAGAAGTTGTTTGCAAGCCACGCTGAACGGGGAGGCTTCAAACGGACGAGAATCGAGCGGCTTTGAAGCCGCCTCTGTGTGAACCGGCTCTTATACTTTTGTTCATTGTTTACATTTCCTTTAAAATCCCATGGGAACTTACATTGTGCATGCAGATTTTGATTTGGGGATGGTGGCAATTTAAAAAACCAAACCACTTCCAATGTTCTTAGATTTACTCTTATACAGGACAGCTATGTTCAGCAGTAATTGTCCTATAAAGTAAGTTACAATGGCACATACCAAATATAGTTTTCCCAGTGCCTGAGAACATTCCCTGTGATTTCTTGGGATGTGTACATTGATTCTGGGTAATAATATTGTACCCTAAAACACTGCTAAATGTAGCTTTGTGGAAACTCACAGGACTGCTGCTGTCAGGTACTGTAAAGCCATTATCTGCATTTTTTTGCTGTCATGAGGTTTCAAGACTCCTAAAATAAAATAAAATAAAATGAAATGAAACGAAAAGACAGCACACACAAACAACCCAACAAAAACAAAGTAATCTTATTTTTGTGGCTATATCACTCACTCATAACTGAAAGATGTTTTTTTGTGTTTTTTTTTATTGTTTTGTGGGATTTTTTTTTTTATACTTTGCTGACTCCCCACAACACACATGCAATCATTTGTACACCATAACACCACACCTACCTAACACCACGGCAGGCTTCAAATTGATTTTCTGTTTTATGTGAAATAAATAGGATGACATTTTTTATTTCATACTTATCAGTGGCACTATAAAATACCTTAAAAGAAGATCTGCATAGTAAGTGTATGAGAAATTAACTTAAAACACATGAATCAAACAATAAAATAACCTAAGTGCCACTTTAAATAACATTTGGGGCCCAAGCTCACAAATGAAGCATAATTGGGCCCATTTTGAAGGCTGACTTTTTAGTTCTTGCATCTGGGGATACTAGAATATAACTTTATTGCCTAACAGACGCAGCAACACAATACCAATACAAATGAACACACAAAAATATGATAGTGATGAGAAGGACATTCAAGTTATCCCCACATACTGTAAAGTCAGAATTGATATGTCTGTTTTGCTGTAAGAGACCCATGCCATCAAACAGCATATCTATGACATCACCATAAAGATACTTATAAGAGTTTAGGTCATGGCAAAGTGTGAAGAGCAATAAAGTGGTGCAACCCATAATAACCAAATCATATATCTAGATGGATGAAAGCAGATTTCCGCGGTTACTGTGGTTGGTTTACTACCGCAAAAGAGCTGCCATTGGAAGCAAAGGAAAACTAACTCCATAGGGCACAGGTGCTCCTAGAGCAAAGGGTCATTATCCTCACCGTGAGACTCATCCAGAGTTACTTTGTATGGTCAAGTTGAAAAGGACTCATAGAGGGTCAATGGCCTATATATCAGAAGATCATACATGTCAAAAGATTTGTAGTTACAACTGTAAATACAATGCAGAAGGCTAGCTGGCAAACCATCCTCATTCCTGTAACTCCTTGTTGTTATAAACATCTAACTGGTGCTCCTAAAGAGCAGGGTTGCTTAATGGATGTAGCCAGACCTCATTTGCTTAGGATACAACATTGCTCAATACATTATGCCATGAAATAAAGCACTCAAGGGGAAACCATAGTCTTTTTACAGATGTAAATAATCCTTTCAAAGGGTATTTATGATTTTAAAACCTTGTATAATTTGTAATTATATACATAAAGGTGCAGTTACATATGTAGGCTCTGCTTTCGGATACCGCACTGTGACTGTGCTTTACTGTCCCTCTCAGTCAGTGTAAGTTTATGGGCCAGATTTTTGCCCTTAAAAGAAAAAAAAAAAACAAAAAAAAAAATCTACACTGTATCCAGACCAAAAAGGAAAAAAATAATTATAGTGTGTCTTATCAGTCCCTTAAAAGTGGTGGCTACATTCATTTTCTTTCTTCAGGCTTTTTTCCTTTATTTTTACATAATAATGCTGAAAATAATACGATTCCCTCTTCCTTCGTGACTACCCGCACTTCTCCATGGTATTAATGGAGAAGGCTATGGTTGTCATGCAGAATGGGCTTCCGAACTGCCTGCCTTTGTTCATCCCCATTACTTGGTGGATTGATGGGATTAGTAATTTACAAAAGAGATATAACATTGTTTCTGCTTCCAGGCTAGCTCACAGGAAGTGACAAGGACTTCACATTTCTAGCAAGGTCAAAAGGTATTTTCTGTACTTGCTGTGAATGTTCTCGGCCTGAAAAAAAAAAAGAAAATTCAGGCAGCCACCACATCTAAGGACTGGTAAACTGTAATAGATCACATTTTTTATTTCAGGTTTAGGTACACTTTAACAGTTCCTAAACACAGGACTCTAGTCACATTCCCTGATACACCGATGATCTGTAGTAGAAGCGTTCACAAATCCGTGTAAAATAAAAGTATAGACACGTAAAAATGTCAGAGTCAAGGAATTACTTTCGGGTTATGTTAAAAATAATAGAGCAAATTGTGTACTTAGTGAAAAATATACTATAGCTTCCCCTTCTCCGAACATTTTCATTGAAATTTCAGGATGCAAAGCCCTAGCCATGCCACTCACATTACCAACAACAGTAAAAGAATATTGAAAAAGAACCAACTGAACAAGTCAGGCACTGCCAAAAAACCCTACCTTTACAGATTGACTTTCATAGTATTTCAAACTATAACAATGGGAATCCCATATGGAAGTTGACAAACTCTGAAATTTGTAACAAGCTTAGTAAAATTTTCGAGCCTTTTGACTAATTGACTTCAAATGAATTCTTCAGTTAATGATACACATCTGTTAGTGTCACATTCTGATAAATCAGGATGATATCAAAATAATATTATTCCACATTAGTGTCCTCAGCTTAACAGAGCCTTGTATTAAAGGTGATCAAGATTAATTTGATAAGGATCTGAGTAGTTCTAGTGCAAAAAAAAAAAAAACAATTAGTGCCAAAGGGAGAATATCATATCTGCTTATTGGGAATTTTTAAAAAATAATTTAACTGTTTCTAGAATCTCTTCTCTCTGAGAAGTGTAAATAAAATGTAAAAAGGCTCTATTCGTTCTATAAAAATGTAAAATTGTCCATTTAAGATTTGTACAGGAAACAGAGGTAAATAACACAATAGATTCCTTCATGCTGTGCCCATGAAGGAAAGACTGAGAAATGTAGAAAAATATTAGTTTTTTTTTTAGGTAACATAACACTGAAAAGTACACCATTTAAAATGAAATACAAGAATGTTGGACATTGGAGTGACAGACGATAGATATAGGAGCCATTTGGGCTGTTGCTTTGTGCGGTCAGTAAGAATAAAAGAGATAAGGCAACTCTGCGCTTTACTTCCCAATAGTGTACAATGAATCTGCTGGGCATCAGACACCTGGAGTTGCTGAAAATCTATCTGTGTTGCTTAGAAAGAAACATCCCAATATGGGAGGTAATGTGCTTCTTATTTGTTCATTTGGCACTCTTCTGCATGCCGTTCAATGTGTTCTATTGCGCCCTGTGGAGAAAGAAAACAGCATTCTTATACTGTACTGTAAATGGACCAGTCCAAAATAACTGAACATACAACCCAACAGATTTAATTGTCAAAGAACCAGTGGTGACTCGGTGTGTTTACAAATCTGTATTTTGGTCTTAAAGCGATATTAAAGGCTTTCTTTAAAAAAAAAAAAAAAAAAATCAAAAACATGGCATACTCACTTGCTCTGTGTAATGGTTTTGCACAGAGAAGCCACAAACCTCCTCTTCTCGGGTCCCTCACAGGTGATCCTGGCCCCTCCCTCCTGCCAAGTGCCCCCAGAGCAAGCAGCTTGCAATGGGAGCACAAAGCAGGCTCGCTCCCGAGCCACGGCTCTGCATGTCCATTCACACACAGAGCTGTGGCTTGGCCCCCACCCCTCTCTCCTCACTGGCTGTGACTGACAGCAATGGGAGCCATTGGCTGTGTTGCTGTTGTAGACATCAGCTGCACTTCAGCCTTATGCACTAGCTAGAGGGCACGCCCTCTTCCACAATGCTGACAATACACCATACCCGTGTGCTGTGAGTGCCCGGGTGCTGTTGAGTAGCAGTGTCAGGAAGCTATTTGTTAGGTAATTGGACAGAGCATAATTCCCAATCCCCATTAAATTAGTGGGTACAATGACTGGCAGGTATGGAAATGTGACTCGGTGCACATCTTGCGGCACCGTATGCATTCCTTGATCATCCGATCAAGGGCAAATACTGCTGTGCAAAATGTAAGCACGTTGTTTCCCTGGAAGTCCAGGTCCTGGATCTAGGGAAGCAACTGAGAAGACCCTTCATACTTAAGGAGATTTTGGATCGGGAGAAAGGGCCTTTTAAACTAGGCGACGGGAGGGACCAGATGTAGAGATAGCCATCGTGGAACAAATTTCAGAGGGTAGTATTGGGGGGCATTAGTGGTAGGTTGACTAAAGCACCTAAACCCGAGGTAAGTATAGTTACAAGCCCAGGCCCATCCTTACTAGAGATGCCATTGAACGAGGAGGATTTTGATTTTGTGGGAATTTCAGAGACTTGGTTAAACAGCTCTCATGATTAGCTATCAACCATTCAAGGGTATTCCCTATAACGCAGAGATAGGGAGGCTAAAAAAGGGGGAGGGGTATGCCTGTATATCAAAAATGATGTACAAGTGAATGTGAGGGGCGACATCACTAATGGAGCAAGGGAGGAGGTGGAATCCTTATGGGTAGAGCTACAAAAGGGAGGAAACCAGGGAGAAAGTAATACTGGGAGCATGCTATAGGCCCCCTAACCAGAGGGAGGAGGGGGATCTCCCATCACAATTTTGAATGGCGGCAAGGATGGGAAGTGTCATTATAATAGAGGATTTTAATTATCCAGACAGACTGGGTGAAAGGAACCGCGCATTCGTCTAGGGCTCGCCATTTCCTAAATGTCTTGCAGGACAATTACATGGGTCAGATGGCAAATGCACCAACAAGAAACAAAGCGTTACTAGACCTGCTGATTACTAACAATACAGACCTGATCACAGATGTGGAAATAAGGGGCAATTTAGGAAACAGCGATCACAGGTCAATTAGTTTCAGTATAAACCACACAAATAGGAAACATAAGGGGAATACAAAGACACTGAATTTCAAAAGAGCCAACTTCCATAAACTACGCTCCTTGCTAGAAGATATTAAATGGGATAAAATCCTAGGAACAATGAACACTGAGGAAAAATGGTTGTGCTTTAAGAGCATATTAAATAAGGGTATTGGCCAGTGCATCCTAAAGGGAAATACATTTAAAAGAGCTAATAAAAGTCCCGGGTGGCTTAACTCCAATGTAAAAATGCAAATAAAAGCAAAGGAGAAGGCCTTCAAAAAATACAAGGCTAAGGGGTCATCATCAGCATTCCAACTTTACAAAGTATGCAATATGAAATGTAAGGGTGCAATCAGTGCAGCCAGGATCGAACACGAAAGGCACATAGCGGAGGAGAGTAAGAAAAATCCCAATAAATTCTTTAAAGCGGAGTTCCACCCAAAAGTGGAACTTCCGCTGGCTGGATTCCTCCCCCCTCAGGTGTCACATATGGTACCTTTCGGGAGGGAGGGGGAAGAGGACACCTGTCTTTAGACAGGTGTCCTTTTCCACACATCCAGGAGCTCTGGCCGGCGGCCGTGGCTGCTGACGTCAGCAGCCCGGCTCCCTCCTCCCTCTGCTTCTGGCCACCTGGCCAATAGCAGAGCGAGACAAAGCATTGCGCATGCGCAGTAAGGTGCCCAGCGTGAAGCTGTACTGCTTACACGTCCGGGTTCCCTTACCTGCGCTGGAGGCGGCTGCACCCGTCCCCCGATCCGAAGATCGGCGGTGGGTGCCGACATCGCTGGACTCCAGGACAGGTAAGGGTCCAATTATTAAAAGTCAGCAGCTACTGTATGTGTAGCTGCTGACTTTTAATTTTTTTGTTTTACCTCGGACCTCCGCTTTAAAGTGGATGTAAATCCATTTCATGAAATTTGAGCTGGGCATATCTGTCTGTAGTGTTTTGTTATCTCTCTTCAAATAGCTATGTCCCATAGCTGTCTCTTCTTCCGTAGCTCTGTTATGAACCTGATAAGTTCCCACTTGTTCTGGTTAGTCGGGACATAGAATTAGAGTCGTGGGAGGTTGCTAAAAATATATTAGCAGGTTGCTAAACAAAACACAGTCAGAGCTCTGCATTTGTGGGGAGGGGACGTGTGCCTTTCCTCCAATCAGCTTTCTCACAGTGTCTCACAACGTCCAGCTATCAAACCCTCCCAGATAGGAATGAGGAAGTGGAAAATCTAACAGAACGTGCATTTTCTAAACAGTGCATCAAAGAGAAGACAGAAGATATACAAATAAGACTTATATAGGGAGGTTTGTCTCATCTCTATGTATCATCTGAGGCTGTTCACTTCACTGGGTATATGGAGGGTTTACATCCACTTTAAGTATATAAATAGTAAGAGAGGGAGGTCAGGATGTCTGATGAAGGGAATCTGGTTACAAAGGATGGAGAGATGTCAAAGGTTTTGAATATATTCTTCTCCTCAGTCTTCACGAGGGAAATGGGGGGCTTCAGTAACCAAAACTGCAATGTTTATCCTCTTGGCACATCACAGAAGGCACTCTCATGGCTAACAAAGGATAAAATTAGGTATCGACTTGCACCCGAGGGTCCTTAAGGAACTCGGTCAAGTAATGGTCAGTCCATTGTTCCTATTTTTTTTACAAACAGTCTACTGACTGGTATGGTACCAGCTGATTGGAGAAAAGCCAATGTAGCACCAATATTTAAAAAGGACCAAGATGTATCCCTGGGATCTACAGATCAGTTAGCCTAACGTCAATATTATGCAAGCTCTTGGAGGTGATAAGGGATTATATACAAGATTTTAGAAATGAAAACTGTATCATTAGCAGTAATCAGCATGGATTCATGAAGAATCATTCTTGTTAAACCAATCAATTAACCTTCTATGAGGAGGTGAGCTGCCATCTAGATAAAGGAAGGCCTGGAGACGTGGTGTATCTGGATTTTGCAAAGGCATTCAAAACAGTTCCCCATAAATGTTTATTGTAGAAACTAAGGTCTGTCAACACGGACCAAAGGGTGAGTAAATGGATTGAAAACTGGCTACAGGGGCGAGTTCAGTGGGTGGTGATAAATGGGGAGTACTCGGAATGGTCCGGTGTGCAAAGTGGGATCCCCCAGGGTTCTGTCCTGGGACCAATTCTATTTAATTTATTCATAAACGGACTGGAGACTGGGATAAACAGCTCAATCTCCGTACTTGCAAATGATGCTAAGCAAAGCAATCATTTCTCTGCAGGATGTGGAAACCTTGCAAGATCTGAACAAATTAATGGGGTGGGCAACTACATGGCAAATTAGGTTTAATGTAGAAAAATGTAAAATAATGCATTTGGGTGCCAAAAATATGAATGCAATCTACTCACTAGGGGGAGAACATCTGGCGGAATATAGGATGAAAAAGGACCTGGGGGTCTTAGTAGATGACAGGCTCTGGGGATTAAAAAGAGATAAAATGATAATTCTCCCACTCTACAAGACTCTGGTCTGGCCACACCTGGAGTATGACATCCAGTTCTGGGCTCCAGTCCTTAGGAAGTGCTGGAACTGGAAAGGGTTCAGAGAAGGGCAACAAAGCTAATTAAGGGACTGGAGGACCTTAGTTATGAGGAAAGATTACAAGCACTGAACTTATTCGCTCTGGAGAGGAGACACTTAAGAGGGGATATGATTTCAATGTACAAATACCGTACTGGTGACCCCACAATAGGGATAAAAAGACATTCACTAAAATGAGAAGAAAAGCGGTTTAACCTTAAACTGCGTACAGGGTTCTTTACGGTAAGAGCGGTGAGGATGTGAAATTCTCTTTCACAAGCAGTGGTTTCAGCAGGGAGCATAGATAATTTCAAAAAACTATTAGATAGGCACCTAAACGACCACAACATAGAGGGATATACAATGTAATATTGACATAAAAGCACACACACAGGTTGGACTTGATGGACTTGTGTCTTTTTTCAACCTCACCAACTATGTAACTATGTAACCTCATACAAAAGTAGAGCACAAAAAAACTTCTATGGCACTTCTGGCTCTAGCCCACTCGACAGAAATGAGGAGCCGGCACAGCTTAGAACAAATATTCAAAAAATTACATTTTTTCTGCTAAACAATGGGGATGAAATAAAAATTAGGTGCTGCAGTTTAATGTTTAACCCCCTCCTGCCCAGGCTATTGCAAAATGACGGCCGGGCAGGAGCCCCGTTGTTCTGGGAGATCATATGACGTCCTCCCAGGATCGGGCCACGCTCTGGAGCGATCTGTCACGCGTTGTGTCCACTGGACACAGCTAACAACAGATCACTGTACCAGTCCGCTGCCGGTACCATGTGATTGCTGTGGCCAATCACAGCAGATCACGACAATTGTATACAATGAATGGCTTTCATTCATGCCTTTCATTGTGTACTGTTGTGACAAGCTCTGTGATTGGTCACAGTGATCACATGGTACAGACAGGGCAAATCACAGGCCAACTTTGGCCCATCTGTAGCTGTGGCCAATCAGAATAATAAACACTGAATACATTGTCTTCATTCAGAAAATATAAATGCTTATAACAGTAAAATTCACAGTCATAAAGTAATCATAGTGTGCAAAAAAAAAAAAAAATCTGTATCACCTCCCCAAAGCAGTACAGTGTTACTATGGCACTGTATATTAAAAAAAAAAAAACCTACTGTCACATCAGTTATATGATAACACTGTACTGCACTGGTGACAGTATGTTAAAATAAAGAAAAAAAAACACCTTTTAAGACTCCAAAAAAGTGTAACAAAAAAATTACAACTTAAAAAAAAAATTGTCATTCCTCTTACTAAATAAATAAATACTGTCTACTTTCTAAAAAGGGGTCATTTGGGGGATATTTGTACTTTCGGGCCTCAAGAAATGAGACGCCCCATCGATACATCAGGATTGATCAATTTCCCGATATATATATATATACACCATAGTTTGTGAACTCTATAACTTTCCTGCAGACTAAATAATATACACAGATTTAGGCTATTTGAAATGGAGCAGAATACATGTTGGCCTAAATTTATTAAGAAATTGTTATAACAGAAATCGACAAAGCTCTTTTTTCTGGATCTAGCAATCTAAAAAAAAAATCTGTATGTTGATACTTAATGATCATTTATACATATCTATATGTAAACACTGAAAAGAATAGCAGGAGTAGAAGCCACAGGAATATTATATCAGAAATACTTGCAAACAGGTCTAAAAAAAACAAAAAACAAAAAGAAACATGTCCAATCATAGTTTGCAGAGTAAAACAAAGCATCCATATGGCTGTATACAAGTTCCCACATAATAGGTGTGTTGTCACTTGAAGGTGCTCTTCATATTAATGTAGATACAAAAACTATGTATTAATAACATTAGTGCAAGAATATGAAAAAAACAAGCCATCAAAGATCAATGAAAAGTCCATATATGTGAAATAGAGTGCACAAAGTCCCAAAGTTGACAACATCAAACTGTGAATCAATTCTATAGGTGCTCTCCTAAGTGAATGACACCGGTGCTCAAACACTCCTTACCAGATGGAGAGATCTCAATAAACAGAGATCAACTGTGCATTGCTGTGATGCAGCCACAATATCCCCAATGGAAACTCAGGTTTGACATGGTGCCTGTAGCATTCTCCTTCACTGATGATGACCGTGGGGTGGAAACATGCTGTGCGGAGTCTAGGCCTGTCACGTCATTTGGTTTCTGTATACTGCGGTTTTCCCATTTATCTCATGTGAGTGGATCACTGCAATACATTTTTATGATTTTAAGATTTGCAGCACTCTGAGTTTGCCCTTTTTTCTGTCTTACCTCATACGCCATATGAACGGAACCATAGCAGACCTGAGTAGCTGTTGGAAATATTGTGACTTGGCGCATGTGATCTCTAAATGTTGCAATCTTTCCATTTGTCTGGAGCCATATCAAACCTGAATTGCTGTTGGGGATATTGTGGCTGTATCACAGCAATGTGCAGTTGATCTCCGTTTATTGAGATCTCTCCATCTGGTAAGCACTGTGTGAGCACTGGTGTCATTTACTTGGAGAGCACAGATTCATTCAGTTTGATATTGTCAACTTTGAGACTTTTTGCACTCTATTTCACGTATTTGAACATTTTTTTTTTAGATCTTGGTTATTTTTATTCTCATTTTTTTTTTCATATGTTTGCACTTTTTGTATTAATAATACATTATTTTTATATCTACATTAGTATGAATAGCATCTTAAAGTGACAGCGCCCCTATTTAGTGAGAAATATGTTTTGACATCTAGTATTTGGATATTTCAGTGTTGCTGAAATCACATATCTTTAATCTGTTCATTTGTACACTATGCACAGGAAATCTCTTTTTGGTTTAGTATAACAGTATACACCTGTAACTCAATACACACATATATTGTTTATTTTAAAGCAAGCACATAAGTATTAAAAATGAGACCATCCAAGCTAAAGCATTTATGTAAGATACCTGTCTGGATCCTCGCCGAGCTGTAAAGAAACCATCACAATTTTTCCATCTGCATTTTAAGGTTTGGAAGTTGGGGTTTGTGTGATCGTTCAGCAGGTGTTGCTTCAGATGGTCGACAACACCAAAGACAAGCGAGCATCCATGCCACTGTGCAGGAGTACATAAAATGAGTTCAGTGTTAGCATTGTTTTATTTAGTCAATTTTGAATGTACTACTGCACTACTTTGTCAGAAATGTCATATCACAATAAAGTGTTACTAAACCCAGGACACTGCATTCACTATATCTGGTCTCCCACTGTACACAGAACATGGAAATGCAATCATTTTAGGAAATGTAAACTGCTAAATACCTTTTCTTATCAGCAGTTAGAGCAGTCTTGTGACTTCTATCAGTGTTTGGTTAAATCTTGTAGGAGGAGCTGTCATACTGCACTGGCTGTCCTATCAGGATGCAGGACCCCTGACCCTCTGTCTGGACAGTGCTGATTGGCCCTGTGCTGATCACATGCACTCTCCCAACAAAAACCTCTCTAGCAATACACACCAAACTGAGCATGTGAAGCCTGAATCCAGTAACTCTGTCTTAACCGGACATGATTTGGAGACAATGCAAGAAGGGGAGGATCTGTGCATACAGGATCAAACAGCCTTTTTTCACAATGCAGAGGATAAACCCCTTAGGTTCCACAGTGAGTATAACAAGCATGCTTTACTGCATATACAGGCTGATTTTACTGTTGTGGGTTTTGTAATACATTAATGATAAGGAATGTGTTTGGAGGCACTGGATCCAAAGTGGGTTAACACTTGCAGGGTAGAGGGAAATATATATTATATATATATATATATATATATATATATATCTATATAGATATACACATATACATACACACACATACATGAGGTGGAGTGCAGTGCAATAAAAATCCAAAAGAATTAGAAGAGTAGGAGTGCCCTATGATTGATTAAAAGCCAGGATATTTTCATCAAAGTATATGTTAAGCAATCAAAAGTGTTGATGAGGTTTTAAAGTAACCTCTTTACCAGGGGTCAATATACCAGTCAAAATGAAGCTGGAGTTCAGTAATAGAATCAACTTGAATCTTCTGCCACCACTTGCATTCTCATGAATACTCATGCTCTATGTTCAATGTACTATTATCAGCACTCTAAATGCAGAACGCAAATGCAGAGATTTTGTGGGCATCAAATCACATGGTACTGCAGTATCATGCGGTTTGGTATGACCTGTTTTTAAAAGTAGTGCATCCACTACTTTTTCAGTACTCTAGTGCTATATGCAGCCCATTAATTCAAAATTATACCGCATGAGAATTGCACAGGAATGCAGCAAATGTTCCTATGCGATACTGGTGTGAACTGGCCCTTAAAGTGTCTGTTAACCTAAAAAAAAAATTGGATCCTTTTCCCTTGAAGCATGTTATATAGCACAGTAATTGTGATGTGTAATTTGCCTCCCTGTAACACCTAAAAAACCTGTCTGATCATGACAGTTTCTAGCCTCCCCTCTGTACGCTGACTCCCTTATACCAGGGCTCCAGAGCCCTGATACCGGAGTCATATGTACGTGCCTCAGTCATCCGCAGCTCTGCTCTGTGTCTCCTCTCCCCTTTCTGCCTATCAGCACCTGATCCTCTCCTCCTGCTTTAAAAATAACATTTTTTTTTCTTTCAATAGAGCCCTCTGATATATAACACTAAGCTCCCTAGTGGATGTGATTTATAAAAATTTGCTGTATAATAGCTAAATGCAGAGCGCCATTCGGCGCTCAGGTGACTGCTCGCTGGACTCTGCCTCTCCTCTCCTTGTCTCTGCTGATGGGGGAGCTGCTTTCCCAGCATCTCCCCCTGCAGCTAAGACATTGGGACAGAAGACCGACGGGCAGTCAGCTGAGCGCTCTGAAGTAAGCTATTATACAGCAATTTTTTATAAATCACATCCACTGGGGAGCTTACTTGATATATAACAGAGGGAACTATAGAAAAAAAAATTAGAATAACAATCACTTTAATCAGATAGTTTTTATCGTAACAAGTTTCTTAATACAAGAAAGTACAAACACAACCCGGTCTCTCCTCTCCTCCATCTAACAATTCTAAAAATCCTATACGGTATGTGTGTATACACTTTGAGAAGGGGGCAGACACAAGAACAATTAAATGGGTGTCATGTACACTTTCACCATAGAACACAACACACCAAACAGAATCCAATTTGTAGTTAACCTTTGGACCATGAAACAAATATGTCAGTACCCATCCATAGAGATATTCTCAAACTATTATTATGGGAAAATTAAGTTATCTTTACCACTTGTAAGTTGTTACAATGGAATAGTTCCAAGGCCCTGCTAAGTATTGAAAAGGGTGAAAGATGATATTACTGTGCAGTTAATTGTAAATCAGTAAGATTTACAATGTTCACAAATTTTCTTTTCTTCAACCATGGGTTGAAGGCAGGGCCGTCTTACTGAGCGGGCACCCCTGGGCACTTGCCGGGGGCCCCAGGTGAACATGGGGCCCCATCAGGGCTGGTTCTGTGCTATCACAATAAATCAGAACGACTGCAGTCTGGTCTCTGCTGACTGCATGACAGCTATCCGTGCCGGGCTTGGCTTGGGAGTCGTGCGTCTGCGGGCGGGCGGCCGCTTCTGTACAACTTCTGCCTCTGCTCGCCGGGCTGGCTGTCACTCCAACTCTTCCTTTCCGGTCTCCTCTCTCCTTCACTCTTTCCTGTGTGACCTCGGCAGCTCCCGAGTTCCGCTTCCACGGTCTCCACGACTTGGGGAGCAGGTACGTTCTTCCACTGGACAAGGTCCGGGTTATCTAACTCCTTCTGCTGCTCTAACTCTGCTTTATCTCACTAAATGATTGATACATTGTAATCCCTCTCCTTCCTCATGGAGCGTTCTCCACTGCCATCAACTCGCTCTCCCTCCTGCCGGGTCACTACAGCTTTCATTGTGAGTTACTTTCACTTCTACACCACTGGTCATTTCTCCCTCTGCCTACACTTCCAGAGTGCAGCTTTGACACAATACGATCCGATCCTCCTCCCCACTTCACTGATTACTTTATGTCCTTTTCTTCTGCTCTCCTCTCCATAAATCTGCACTGCAAACCTTGCTGCAGCCTCCCTCTCCACACTCATCTGTCTTGCACCCTTTCCAGCCCAGTTCACTTTTTATCTCTGCCAATTGCCCAGCAAGTAGCCCAGCAAGTTTTTTGCAACTCTAATTTTTTTTCCATATTGTAAACATTTCATAATCATAGAAATGCATAATGGCAATTTCCAAGTTTACAAATGTTATACCTTTTTTTTAATCTCAACGTTTTTTGAACGACCCGATGAACGACCCGTTAACCGTCTCTATTTTTCACTTGACCCGACCTTTCCCACGTTCTGTCTACTCACACCTCTCCCTCCGACGTCGTTCCAAACGTCACGTCTAAATACCTCTCCTCTCGTCTTCTTTTCCTGTATTTCATTAGTCACTTCACCCCTCCTCCTAGCCTAGCATAACACAGTTTCGACGTGAGACCTTCACATCCGTCTCCCTCTTTACTGGTCACCACATCTTCACTTTCATTGAGTGTTACTTTCGACATCAC
>BLSH010349043.1:576191-586981 GCA_018402905.1 Glandirana rugosa | reverse complement strand
AAAATCCATTTTAAAGGGTTTCGTATTGTACAGCTTCTGTCAAATGGTCATGCTGGAAAACCAGTATTCGATCAGCACCTAACACTGAGAACCGAGCAATCAAACACCACCGGATCACTTGGTTCTCAAAGCTCCGTGAGCAGAGAGCTGGTGACTGTTAGTAATAGGCTCTCTGCTGTGCCCCCTCCACCCCTGCTCACTGGAGCGCTGGGCTGTGGAGGGGATGGGAGCGGCCGGTTCAAGCTCGCTGAGAGACTGAGCTGGGTGCCGATTCAGGCATGTGAGCCGACAGCCAGCTTCTGACTGCTGTCTGTTGAAAATGGGTCACAGGAGTCCAAAAGGATCTGCACTTTTGTGATCCATAGAAGTACAAACCCAACAAGCTTTGGCTGTACTTCTCATTTAAGGTGTCTGCAAAAAAAAAAAAAAAAAAAAGAAAACTAATGCAGCCACCACATCGAAGAATTGGTGAGCTGCAATTTATTTAATTTTTGTTTTTCGGTTTAATAAGCATTTGAGAAAAAAAAGTTTACCTTTGGGAACATGTTACACGTTCCACCAGATTTTAGGTGCGGCAGCCGTCGCCACCCCTGCCCCCCTCCCTGTCGGGGCAGCAGTACGGGGAGCAGTGCTGAAGTGCCCCGTACTACCTGTAACTGTTTGAAAACAGCATTGCCATGCAGGGCTCTGCCCACATGGCCGAGTCATTCATACCACTAAGCTCTGTGTGTCTGAATGCACTTATAAGCCCCTACACATCCTTAGCGGCTGCTGTCGGCTTGTAGTTCTCAATGAACTACTATGGCGATGTGGTGTATTGTGGTAGTTCATTGAGTCTTCCTGTCAAGGAGTATCGGCTTACCCATAGGGGATGTACAGCAAGCAGATACACTGACAGTGTGCAGGAGACCTGCATAGCATGAGCGATCTGTTGATTGCCGGTACAATGCTTTACAAGCTCCTACTACTAAAAAACACAATAAATGCACATTTTTTTTACCTGCAAAAAAATGTGCAATCATTTTTTTTGTTTTTTCATGAACTTATCATTTAAAAAGGAACAATAGTTCATCAAATAGCAATATCCTGTGGGGTATTTACTGATGGCTATCCACTGTATTTGTAGCGCTGTAAAACACCCTTGACACATACCGATATTTAAAGATAAAACACACCCTGAATATGCAAGATAACTGGCACAACAATCCTCACTGGGTGCACATTACAAGTTTTCCAAATATATCAAAATGTGTATCACAGCTTTGAACAGTGCATAATCCAAATCCACCTAATAGCAGAAATTGCCAACTTGCAATATAATATATTGAGTGTAAAGAGTACATCTACTAGTATTGTGTCTATAAGGTGGCACATATGATTCATGCAAACTCCAATCTTAGCACAGCTACAGTTCAGACCAAAGGCGTAACTAGAACCTTCAGGGCCCCGATGCAAGAAATTATGAAGGGCCCCCTGACCCCTGGTCAGGGCCCTTCCCTCTTGTCACTGAACCTGGAGCCCTTTACTCCTATTGTGGGTTCCTTTATTACGCTACCGCAGCAGGGCCCCATTCACAAGTTCTGCAGCGGGCCCCCTTTATGCCATCTTCAGGCCTCCCCATGGTGGTGAAATGCCAGGGCCTGGTCACAATTACGACCTTTGTAATCCTGATGGTTCCCTCACTGTTGTCAGCAGTTTTGAATTTTTATTTTAATTTTATTATTTTTTTACCATTTCATTTTATTTCTTTTACAATTTTATCTTTACATTTTTTTTTCATTTTTTTTAGGAGCCCTGTTGGGGGCTTTGATGAGATATCAGGGGTCTAAAGAAACCTCAGCTCTCAATCTCTATCTGTGTAGCCTCAGCTGTACAGAATGAATGGACAGGAATAGCTGTGCACCTAGCCTCCCATTCATTCAGAAACATAAGTATAGTAAAAACTGTTCACTATGCTCCAGTTATGTATGAATCACTGATTCTGTCCATTCAGAAAAGTTAGGAGCTGATAAAAGACAAATTTACTGACCCATTCCCATCTCTCCATCATGAAACATCTTCTACAGCAGCTGGCAGGAGAGAGGAGGGGGGAGACAGTAGCTCTGTGGGGGGACCAGGGAAGCACACAGGGACTCTGGGAACAGCATTAGACAACTAAACTGGATAGGAGGGGCGGTGGTGGCGGCATAAAGAGGAACCAAATCTCCTGCATTATGAGGAAAAAGGAGAAGATTGGCTCCCTTAAATGCCACCCCGCCATCCCTCCTATTCAGGTGTACAAGGGAGGCACATGGGCCCCCTGGAGCATTGGGCTCGGTTGCAATTGCAACTCCTGCAACCCCTGTCGTTACGCCCCTGGATCAGAAAGAGGAAGCCACGCTCTAAAGACATAAAGAGCAAGGCTTCAGATCAAGCCCATGTTGAGTGCCCCCATACCAAACGGCTTATTATGGGGTATTCGGCGGCGGGGGGAGCTAGGAGCGCCGGTGGGGCACCCCCGGAAAAAGAGGATTGGGGTTGCTCTGTGCATAAACATTGCATATTGCAGAGCAGGTAAGTATAGCATGTTTGAAAAAAATACATTTGCAATCATGTTTGCCTCCCCTGTGCAATATAACTATAAATATATATATTTACATACACACACACACACGATGACCAAACCACTTTCCAGGAAACTGTTCATCTAGGAATGCTCAGACCTGACACCCATAATGTGGTGGTGCACCATCTTGCTGGAAAAACTTGCTGGAAAAAATTCATCAATGGAAACCTCAAGGCCACTGGATATGCGAAATTGCTACATGATGATGTGTTTCCCTCTTTTTGCACTGAAGCTGGCACGTTCCCTGAGTTTTTCCAGCAAGATGGTGCACCACCACATTATGGGTGTCAGGTCCGAGCATTCCTAGATGAACAGTTTCCTGGAAAGTGGATTGGTCATCTTGGGCCAGTTGAATGGCCCCAAGGTCTCCCGATCTGACCCCCTTAGACTTTTATCTTTGGGGTTATCTGAAGGCAATTGTCTATGCTGTGAAGATACGAGATGTGCAGCACCTGAAACTACGGATACTGGAAGCCTGTGCTAGCATTTCTCACGTGGTGTTGCTATCAGTGTGTGAAGAGTGGGAGAAGAGGGTTGCATTGACAATCCAACACAATGGGCAGCACATTGAACACATTTTATAAGTGGTCAGAAACATGTAAATAACTCATGAAAGAATAAGGTTACGTTAAAACCAAGCACCCCATTGTTTTTCTTGTGAAATTCCCAATAAGTTTGATGTGTCACATGACCCTCTTCCTAGTGAAAAAACAAAAGTTGGATTCAAAATAGCCGACTTCAAAATGGCCACCATGGTCACCACTCATCTTGAAAAGTTTCCCCCCTCACATATACTAATGTGCCACAAACAGGAAGTTAATATCACCAACCACTCCCATTTTATTAAGGTGTATCCATATAAATGGCCCACCCTGTATATATATATATATATATATATATATTCCTATAAATCATATATATCGTATATATGATACTTTTAATGCTTTTCTGTGATATGTACTAAAACATATTTAATATTTTTTTCTCACCTTCATGCAGAGGACGGTTTTTGAATGCCCCTCTAGGGTGCGCAGCAAAAGGCAATTACGGGCATCTCGAACACTGATGGTGCAATCGTATGACCCAACTAGCAGTAGCCTCCGAGAGCCTTCTTGTGCTGTCGCCAAGCAGCTAACTGCCCGGGGTCCATGACACTCAAACACATCTAGCTGGGTGTTGCTCTAACAAAAATAAGAAATGGCAAATTTGAAATAAGATAACTGCATACGTTCAAAAATTCTAAGCAAGAACTGACACTACTAGACAAGTAGCTGGCAAACCTCTACACAAAAAAAAAAAAAAAAACACAACTTCAAGAAACACAGATATTTCAGTATTCACATTTTCAGTCTCTGTTCTCAGGAAGCCATCTATTCACCTATGACAATTGTTTTTAAGTCTACCTTTCAGTCATATTTAATGCAGGAAATTAAATCAGTTTCCCCCACAGTTCTCAAGTGTCATTGATACCTCTGTTGCTTTTCAGTAAATGTTAAGGGCTGTGTGTGATCTAGAAGTGTTCTCTGCAACTAGCTACACCCACCCAGGCTGGCTTGCTAGGAAAGTCCTGGCATGGTCAAGTGTCCAAAATTAATGATTATCTATAGAGCAATATCTTGCAAGGTCTTCAGAGTAGTTCCAGACCAGGCCAACAAAACCCTCTACTAACCCTGCAAAATGAAGAGTCAATTGTGGATAATATTCCTTAATACAAAATGTTATTAATTTACACTCATAAGAAGAGTTTCTATGTCAAGATGATTTTCTAGAAAAATATACATTTGTCAAAATCAAAGAAAAAGAGATTCAATGTAGAAGCCTAGATAGAATGGTCTTAGATAAAATCTTAAACCCTTCACGCCGACAGTACACATATATGCTGCCCCACTAAACTGGGCATTTTATTTGTGGGGCTGCATATATGCATATCTGTCTTTGTGCTGCGGGGCATGATTCACAGCACAGAGATCAGGGGCTCACCGGGAGCCCCATAATAACAATCGGTATCCTGGAACTGCTGGTTCCGGGTCATCTGATCACTGTGATAGCCTCTGACAGGTTACCAAAGTGATCAGCCACTGTGAAGCCCATCCCTGTGTTTCTCTCTGTGAATGGAGATGAAAGACACGTTGTGCTTACAATTGTGTGTATAAAGAAGAAAAAAAAATATAATAATTCTAAAAAATAAAGAAAAAATACCTAGATCAAGGTTTGATCTAAGTCAGTGCCAGGGTTAGTGTTTGGGTCAAGTAAGGGTCAAAGGTCAGGGTCAGTATATTTTGAGCAGGATTTTTTTTTTTTTTTAAAAAAAGCAAGTTTTAAATTCGTATCAGTGACAGTTAGTGACAGTGTGTCGAAGTAGGATAAAAAAAATGCAAAATGTGCTCTATTGTTTCTGCAACATACACATATGTGGTATCGCTGCAACATACACATATGTGGTGTCGCTGCAACATACACATATGTGGTGTCGCTGCAACATACACATATGTGGTGTCGCTGCAACATACACATATGTGGTGTCGCTGCCATTATCCTTTGGTGGTAGGTTATGGTAGTAACAAGAAATATACAGCTACATTAATTATTGTAACTATTTTGGGCCAGTTTTCCTTTGCTAATAAAAAAAAAATCAGGAGATATCCATAACCATTTACCACCAAATGAAAGCTCAATTTGTCCAGAAAAAAACAAGGTATAATCCACCTAGATGAATAAAGTAGTTGCGATATTATGTACAGTTTTACTAACACATGTCAAAGTTGCACAATTGTGCTTAGGCATTAAAATTTGTTTTACCCTTAGGCGCAAAGGGGTTAAGCAAAAATAAAAAAGCACTAATGCCCCTAATAAAATAACTTCTTTTAATGAATGGAGCTAAAACATGAAAAAATCATCATCGTAAATACATGCAGCCACATTAGGGCCCTTCTTACCTCAATTAATGAGAAAATTTATTGCAAACCTAAAGAATCTGTCTCAAAATCGACAACAGCTCACTTACCTTGATTGAGAAAGTGACCACAGTTCCATTGGCAAGACCTGCATATAGGATATTCCATTGCGAATGCAGACACAAGACTCGTTCACCAACATAAAAGATATCAATGCACTCCTTGGTCTAAAGGCATGAAGGTAAAGAAGATGAATTAAGACCAATTCAAAAACATATTGTACAAGACTTTAGATTATTATTATCTGATACCATAAAACAGTACTCCTCTATTTGACAAAGTACCCAACAAACCATAAAATTACAAATGAAGGTCTTTTGCATGCAATGCCAAGCTGCAGCAAACTATTAGCAGGCATTAAAAAGGGTATTTACTCAAGGGATACAACTATAATTCTACCACTTTACTAAACGCTGGTTCAGCCACATCTTGAATATGCCATCCTGTTCTGTTCATCAATCCTCAGGAAAGATGTCCTTGAACTGGAGAGTGTCCATAGAAGGGCAACAAAACTAATAAGGGGGGTGGAGGACCTCAGTTAAGAGGAACAATAAGAAAAATTTGACTTTTTCACCTTGGAGAGAAGACGCTTAAGAGGGAATAGGACAGCAATATACAAATCCTTGAATAGTGACTCTAACATTGAAAGAAAACATTTTAATCTTGGGTCTCTAAGGATAGATTTAGATGTGTGTCTAAATCTCCCTTGCCTCTGAAGCCCAAATCAGCGTTAGACAGGCCTCGACAAACCCCGGGCGCCAGGTCGCCATGGCGACTAGAAATCGCGTCCTGGCGAGTGACTGCCGTTCCTGCTCTCCCCATGTTAAAACAGCGTGTCAGATTCAGCGAGAGCCGAGAGTTCTCCGCTTCATCTAACAGCTGTTAAACTTGGTGGCTGCCTGGATATTTGTTTCTACTTAGAATGAACAAAAGTAACAAACAATGTATCTTCTTCTTTTAAAGCAATGATCTCCGGGCTATCAGGAAAGTTTAACCATTTATAGACTAAACCCTCTCTCACATTAGTGGTTTACAATTAAATATACAGTGTTTTCTGCTAGAAAATGACTTGGAACCCCCAAACATTATATATTATTTTTTAGCAGAGACCATAGAGAATAAAATGGCGGTGGTTGCAATATTTTATGTCACATGGTATTTGCGCAGCGGTCTTTCAAGCGCAATTTTTTAGAAAAAAATACACTTTTAATGAATAAAAAAAAATAAACAGTAAAGTTAGCCCATTTTTTTTTTTTTTTGCATAATATGAAAGATGATGTTACACCGCGAGAAATGTGACCTTTATGCTAAGCAACAAAATTGTGATAAAGCCCCGTGTACCATCAGCAATTACCACTCTATGTGCAGCTGGGCTCCAGTATTTCATGGTGACCGGAAACCCACCAGAGCAATGAAAAGTCACTGTGGGGGACACACATGTAGGCAGGAAGTGGCTGCAAAGAGGCAGCAGAAGATCAGCAGCGCTGGAATACTTTTCACCTTTTTTTTTTGTATTTTATTTACAATGTCACTAAGGCTTTGTTTAGATGTGCAAGTTGGGTGGTAATAATGTGCAGTAGAGACATGTTTTTGCCACCCTTAAGCTCCATTAGGCAGGAGATGAGGGCGTTTTACATGCCGCAGTCACGATGCATTCGGCATAATAAGGAGTTTCCCCCTATAACAGATTTTTTAGTGTCACTCTTTCTGGCTCCTAACTTTTTTAGCCGGCTCCTAGATTCAAGGCAAATTTGTCAAGCCCTGGCGTTAGAATCACGCTCCAGTGGCCAACGACAGGCGGTGAGGAAACAATTTCTTTTTTTTTTTCGGATTAGCTTCGCCTATGGACCCAGGTGTAAACGGTCCTCTTACTTCAACGTTTTATTTTGCTATACAAGCGCCATTGCGAAGTGACATCAAATCATGTCCGATTTCACTTGTTTTTTTCTATTAATTATTCTTTATTTTATTAATTTTGACTCCATACAAAAAATATAAAAACACAGTCGGACCTTTATACCCAAGATAAGTCCACTCTTTCTACTAAGTATGTTATTTATTTTCCAAATCTCCCCTCCCCCCCCCCAACTTCTCCCCCCTCCCTCCCCTCTCACCACCTGTTTTAACCCCATTGGTGCCAACATTAATGCCACAATTGCATGCATTGTATACGGTTGTCATGCTTCCCCATTGACTTGCATGTGTAGCGTTCAGCGGGTTTGCCACCTGCCAGACAACACGTCAACTCTACTGCGGCCGCAGCATGAAAACATCCCCGTCCGCTGCCTACTACTGTAACTTAAGGAAGTGGTGTGGGGGGGGGGGGGTGGTTAGTGAGTGGCAAAAACGCGGCTCAACCGCACATTTTTGCTGTTCTCTAGCTGCTAGTCTAAGCAAGGCCTTAAAGAGACGCGAGGCCACACAATGAAGCTGGTGGAGAAGTGGCTCAATCTTAAAATGTGTAAGAGGTTCTTAACATTTACGGTGGTAAGGATGTGGAACTCCACGGCTGGTGGTGTCAATGCAGAGTGTAGTTCAGTTCAAAAACTTTTAGATGCGTTTCTTAGAGAACACATTGTACACAGGGATATGGAAAACAGTCTTACACACACTCACACTGTTAGAATTGACATCCACTTTAACCACTTACAGACCGCCCACCATGTTGCTACATTGAAGTTGACGTTGTTATGGCAGCATATCGCTAACATAATCCCGGTATTGTTTTTTTCAGCGGCCGGTCCGCTTTCAGCTAAAAGTGGTTTCTCCGGCAACATCATTCCTCTACACAATCCCCAGAAAAATTTGGGCATACCTAATCAACCCATCTAAAAAAGCTAGGGGGATCTCTCTAATCTATAACTCCAGGGCTCGACAAATACCAGGCGCCAGGTCGCATTGGCGACTGGATGAAGCGACCTGGCTCCTGGGGCTGCACTGCGGGAGGTGTCCGGTCCCCGTGCGGACTAAGAGGCCGCGGCAGCCGGTAATTGAGACCGTGGCTTTGCGGCCTTCACGAGTTAGGCATTTTCATTGGGGAATGGGCGCCCTCTTGTGGTGGCTGTGAGAAACACAGTCACAGGAGCTCTGAGTATTTTCCCCTGCCTGCACTGTTCTTACTGCCCACCCATCTACTTCCCAGGAGGAGAAGAAGTGGACTTTTTTTTGCGGGCTTCACCTGGTGCCATTTGATTAAAGGTAAGTGGACAGGGAGTGTGGACAGTTCCACTTGCACCCCCCACAAAAAGATAATTATGTAAATAGATGTAAAGTTTTTTTTTTTTGTTTTTGTTTTTTCATTGACATTGATTATTTATTCTCCCCCTGTCATGCCACAGCCACACATCCGAAGGCCCCTTTCACATGGGTGATCCAATCAGGTTCACCTGTCAGTTTTTCAGGCAGACCTGATCGCACCCTTCAGGCTCCTCTATGGAGTGGCGGGTGTCAGTGCTGACACCCGCCGCCATCCGATCCTGTCCGCCAAAAACAGACGGATGGTGGTTCTATTTTCCTTCCGTCTGGCAGATCTGATGGAAACGGACAGTTGTTCCGTTTCCATTCGATTGCCCCGTAGAGGAGAGCAGACCGTGTCCGCTCTGCACAGGGGAGTGATCCCTACTCAGCAAGCGGATTCTGCTTAGCAGGGGGGCTTGTGTGAAAGGGACCTAAGGTGGCACGAGTTCTTGGATCACTGGATCTCCTGTCACCCCCACCTTGCTGCACTGTCCTTCCCAATGAGCTACTACCCATCACACTATCAGCCAAGTACACACAGGCCGAATGCCGGACGACATCGACCGCATCAATAAAAACTGGCCATCATTTGGCCCGTGTGTATGGCAGCTGGTCCGACAGAAGATGGCTGTTTGGCTGGCTTCTGTCAGATGAGATTGCTGGAAAGTCAGCAACCACCTGACTCTCAGAGCCGGTTTACACTGAGGCGACTTGCCAGACGACTTGAGTCGCCTGACAAGTCTTCTCCATGTAGTGCAATGGAACCGTTCTAATAGGAGCGATTCAGAAAAAGGTCCCTGTACTACTTTTGGGGCGACTTCAGGCGACTTGCATTGACTTCTATTACAGAAGTCATTTACAAGCCGCGCTGAAGTCGCGCTGTGCGGGGTCGCGATGAGTCGCCCCGCAAGTCGGATCGCCTCAGTGTGAACCGGCTCTCAATCAGCACTCTCAGCCAATGGCCAACCCCCTGTCAGTACACAATAGCTCAGTAGGTGAGATTTCTGTACTAACGTCAGATTGTTAGTACAGCGTCTCAGAGCTGAGCTGTTCGTTTTTTTGGTTTTTTTTTTCCGTTCAACCTGTTGGATTGAATGAAAAAAAAAAAAACTGATCGTGTGTACCAGGCTTCACATGTATATGGTGGCCAGGTAACAGACAGGCTATGACGCTGCCTACATTTAAGATCGGTTATTTTTGTAATTGAAAATAAAGCTTTATTGTTCGTTTAAAAAAAAACTGGCTCCTAACTTTTTTAGCTGGCTCCTAGATTCCAAGTAAATTTGTCAGGCCCTGTATAACTCTATACATCAAAAAGAAATGTTCACTAAATTAACACCCCATCTCCACTGGGAATCAGACATTAAAGAAGAATTCTTGGAAGACCAATGGCATAAAGCCTTGGCATCTATTTTCAAAGCAACCAAATGCTCTACTCTCTGGGAGCTCACCCAAAAAATTACCCTGCGTTGGTACCTCACACCAACAAAGCTGGCGTCCTTTAATTCCAACATGTCTGACACCTGCTGGAGATGCGACTCAACCAAAGGAGACTTATCCCACATTCTCTGGTCGTGCCCGTCCATAACTCCATACTGGAACAAAATCTTTCAAATTCTCCAAGATATCACACAAACACAGATCACCCCATCTGCACCTCTGGCAATCCTAAACCTGACGATTGAGTACAACCTTAATTTCCTGCGGTCGAAACAACCACACTCCATGGTTGCGTCCCATTAAAAAACCCACTCGAGGGTCTCTCATCTCGTAAACCAACGAAACTTTTATCTACGGTTCCGAAATACGGTAACCAGAAGGTTCTTAAGAAGAAATTACAGACTAAGGGTCACCTCTACCCCACAATTAAATCACTTGTAAAGAAAAACTACATATCTCAATATGTCCCGGACTGTTTAAATGAACCTTAGATCCTCGGTCGATTTTTTCAATCCTCGGTCAAAAAAAAATTTGCTTGTTATTTCGAAATAAAA
>BLSH010349043.1:549822-568592 GCA_018402905.1 Glandirana rugosa | reverse complement strand
GAATCGGGAAGGGGACCAATATGGGGGATCTCGCCCCGGGCCACCCGCACGGAACGGGTAAGATGCGGCGGGTCCCTGTGTTGGGGCCGGCTTCGCATCATGTTGGCCAGGTCGGGGAAAGTACAGAGCACTAAGACTCTCGATGCCCCGACCGGCTTCTTGATAGCAGATCATCTTGATTGCAGAAAAAAGAAAATAAAAAAGAAAAATGGTCACAATAGGACCGCAGTTCCCTATAGGGAAGCCAGGTCAACTCCTTGCGAACTAGGCATTGAAACTGGAGAGCTCCTCTGGGAGGGGGGTTTTAATGTAGGAAAAGAGGACGGCCCCCAGGGGAGGGGCCAGCTGATTTCTTTTCCCTGCCTAGTTAACTCCTGGTAGGACGAACACAAAACCCCACAAAGTCATGAAGAGCTGCGTCTGTCAGTGAACGTAGGAGAAACTGGAGTTTCGTGGTGTGTGCTGGATTATATGAGTGTGTACTAGGGGTGGCCCTAGTAAGTTTTTTTTTGTTCAATAACCTGAAGGTCGTCTGCATACAACCCATGGTCTATGAATACAAGTCCTATGTCCTGTACTGTATGATTAAGATATGAGATATTTGTACTCCTTTTCTTGGAGTCCATTGAGGGGACACAGCTCCCTCCACTTATATGCTATCATTTGCTTTTTGGACTGCATACTACAATACCAGTTCAGAAACTTATATTTAGGCGGATGCTGAAAGTAGAAACAAGTGTTTCCAACATCAGAAGCACTTATTTTAATGTAAAGATTTTCCAACTTGTAGCTGTGGAAGTGGTGGAGGAAGCTAAAATCTGCATTATTAACTGGGCATAGTTGGCTTGACATCTGTTGAAGAACAAATTAATCTCCAGCTCTAAACATTTAAACACTGCCTATGCAGATTTTAGTGCCACTCATACACAGATATTTGAAGCATTTACATTACTTGTTCCATTGTGATAGTGTTAGAGAGCAACTTACCTTAACATCAAAGCATCGGATTGTATAGTCACTAGATCCAGTATACAGTAATATGGTCCCTCCACGCTTGTGTGTCACATGGAGACAGTTCACTTTTGATGTGTGTCCTTCAAAAACTGCCTTACATTTTCGGGTCTGGATAAAAAAAAAAAAAAAAAAAAAGAAAGTGTTACTTTTATTTTAAATCTGACAGTCACAGTAACCACTTTAATGTGGGACATTTTCACCCCTTCTAGGCCAGACCATTTTTCAGATTTCGTGGCTATCACACTTTGAATGACAATTATCCGGTCATGCAACACTGTACCCATATTACATTTTTATCATTTTTTGACACAGATAGAGCTTCCTTTTGGTGGTATTAATCACCACGGTGTTTTCTATTTTTTGAAAAATTTATTTTGAAAAGAAAAAAACGTTTTTCTTAGTTTCGGTTAGAACATTTTCCATATAAATAACATTTCTTCATAAATTAAGGCCAAATGTATTCTGCTACATTTCTTAGGTGAAAATAACCCAAATCAGTGTATATTATTCTACAAACTATGGTATACACATTTCTTGAGGCCCAAACATGACAGGACAGTACAAATACCCCCCAAAAGACCCATTTTTGGAAAGTAGACACCCAAAGGTATTTAGTAGGAGACATTGTGAGTTTTTTGAAGTTGTAAAATTTTTTCACAAGTTTTTGAAAAGAAAGAAATTAAATAAAATAGTTTTTTTTTCACAATTTTTTTTTATATACTGTCAACAGAGCAGTACCGGTTCACCATGTGACTGGTGTGATGTGATCTGGGACACTGACTGCTAACAGTAGGTAAAAAAAAAAAAAAAAATATATATATATATATATATATATATATATATATTTTTTTTTTTTACAATTCTTTGTTTACATATTGTGACCAGAGCAGTGCAGTGACACATTACTGCTCTGGGAAGATGATCAAGATTTTTTTTTTTACACTATGATTGGTTACTACAGTGGTGATCATTTATGAATGGCATCTATTTATGTGTAATTATGTACAATTGTGACAGCGAAGACTGAGTATCACATGGTACCAGGGCCAGCTCAATACAATGATCTGTGTTCCGCTGTTCAATGGACACAGCAGGTCACAGATTGCGCCACTGCATGGCCCCTGGGGCATGCAGGAGGCACCCGAGAAGGGAGGATGTCATATGCCTACAGGTTTTATCACTTTTATTTATTGCATAGGTTACAACTGCATACTAGCAGTTCCAAGAACTACTGTAGTTTTTTTTTGTTTTTTTTTTAATCTTACCACCAGATTGTACGCCCGCACTTTCTTGTCAGCAGAACAGGTGTAGAGGGTTCTACAGTAAACCTGCATGGCATTAACTGAAGCCTGGTGTCCTTCAAAGCTGCCTTCAGTAGGTTCCTCATCTTCTCCAGGATCCGATGATACTTCTACCAAATAGAACGAGCAATGAGTGATAATGAGGGCATAGCTAAAAAGAGGACATTTACTGCAAAAAAAAGCAGATTTGCAGCAGTCAATAAATAATAAACTCTATGAAGCAGCAATAACACACTCACCAGAAGAATTCTTTGTTCCTGGGGTAGAAGCTCTCTGCTCCATGCTGCATAGGGTAAGAAAATAATTACTGAAGCAAATGACAAGTTGCTGATTTTCAGTTTATAACACATTATCATATTTTTATATAAAGAAATACAGCAAACTATTTTGGTGTATAAACATCACTTTTAAAACATTAGTTACATAGAAGAACTAACCTGACAGACTTTACAAATTCTGGGTCATACCACTGAAAAATTACCAACAGCTAACAGATCTATTCTACAGCATTACCCTCTGGTTTAGACGTAGCCCTTCAAGTGAAATCTATCAAAGGCAATGAGTTGAATGTGGTTTGAAATTTCCGTAATCCCATGGGTGATTTGGCAGTGGCAAGCAGAACAAGTTTACCTAATTTTCTGCTAAGAGTACAGCTGAGCACTGAGTTTTTAGATTTACATGGAGCTTTTACTTAAGACAGACGTAAACATCTACAAAAATGTGTCGCAGGGGATTAAGCCCTTTACTGCTAGAGCTGTTTTTGTTTTTTTTTTTTTTTTTTTTTGCACACGTTTAAAAAATTATTTTAGCCCTGATGATTGCATGAAACTCCCAAAACATGATATATTTTCTGAAAGCAGACACCCTAAAGAATAAAATAATGGTAGTACCATTTTTTTGTGTTACACACTATTGGCACAAATATATGGGTTTTTAATACAGCTTACCTGTAAAATCCTTTTCTTGGAGTACATCACGGGACACAGAATGTTAATTCATTACTGCTGGGTTATACGCTACCTTCGGGTGAATGGACACTGGCAATCAACAGACAGGAAGTTGCCACCCACTCCCACTCCAGGATTACCTCAGTTTTTGATGCAAGCAATAAGAATCCCAGAAAGAAGAGGGGAGGGATCTCTGGGTCCCGTGATGTACTCCAAGAAAAGGATTTTACAGGTAAGCTGTATTAAAAATCCTTATTTCTTTATCGTACATCACAGGACACAGAGTGTTAATTCATTACTTCTGGGATGTCCAAAAGCAATATCCCTTGAGGGGAGGGAACACAGTAATCCTAAGCCCACCTTGGAAAAAGGACCTAGACTACTGCCTGCAGCACACTGCGTCTGAACGCAGTAATCTCCTGGGCTCTAACATTCACCTGGTAAAACCTGGTGAATGTATGAACCGAAACCAAGTAGCAGCCTTGCAAATATTGGCCATAGACACCTGCTGATGCATTGCCCATGACATACTCATCCTTCTGGTGGAATGGGCTTTCAAACCAAAAGGTGTAACCTTACCCTTTAGCCCATATGCCTGGCTAATGACTTGGTGAATCCACCTAGCAGTAGTTGAGCTAGTTGCTGCCTGACCCTTTTTAGGGCCTTCCAGCAGAACAAAAAAGGAGTCAGTCTTCCTAATAGGAGGACATCTTTAAATAAACTTTAACTACCCTAACTACATCAAGTGTGTGCAGTAGTTTTTCCTCAGAAGTCTCTGGACTTGGAAAAAAGGAGGGCAAAAGAATATCCTGGTTCAAGTAAAACCTGGAAACCACTTTTGGCAAAAATCCTGGGAAGGCCGCATGACTACCTTATCCTGGTGTAAAACCAAGAAAGGTTCCTTACAAGACAGGGTGGCCAATTCAGACACTCGACTTGCTGAAATCATGGCGACCAAAAAAAAAAAAAACAACTTCCTCAATAACAGGACTAAAGGAATCTGCCTAATAGGCTCAAAGGGCTGCTTCTGTAGTGCAGACAGCACCAGATTCAGATCCCAAAGGGGTAAGGGCGGCTTGGAGGAATCAGTAATAAATGTTCGCACCAAGGAGTGTGATGCAATCGGTCTTTGAAAAAACACAGACAATGCCGATATCTGACTCTGGATTGTTCCCAAGGACAGATTCAGGCTTACTCCTAATTGTAGGAACTCTAGAACCCCCCCAATAGAATACTTGTGAGGATGCCATTTCTTGGATTCACACCAAGTTATGTACGCTTTCCAAACCCTGTAGTAAATCTTTATAGACACAAGTTTCCTGGCATTGATTAAGGGTAGGCAGGGCTAATTCCGAAATGCCTCTATCTTTTAGGACTCTGGATTCAATAGCCACATCGTTAAATTTAGAAAGCGTAAAGTACGGTGGAATATGGGTCCTTGAGACAGTAAATCCAGATGGTATGGAAGCACCCATGGATTTCCTACTGCTAACCTCACGATCTCCGCATACCATGTTCTCCTGGGGCATGCTGGGGCCACTAGGATCACTGGTCTCCCTTCCTTGCGTATCTTGCTGAGCAATCACGAAAGAAGCTCTATTGGAGGAAATACATAGATTAAGGAATACTGATTCCACGGGCATATCAATGCGCTTGTCTCGACTGCCAATGGATCCCGGGTTCTGGACACCAACTTGTCCAGTTTGCTCTGTTGAACCTGGATGCCATCATGTCTATGTCAAGGGTACCCCAATGTTGACAGATCTGCTGAAAGATCTCTGAGTGCAGGGACCATTCCCCCAGCATCAATTGCTGACGACTTAGATAGTCCACTTGCCAATTTTCCACCCCTGGATAAACACTGCCGATAGGCATGTCAAATTCCTCTCTGCCCACCTTAGGATGACATCCACCTCCTTTTGGGCCACTAGGCTTCTGGTACCTCCCTGGTGGTTGATGTATGCTACCACCGTGGAGTTGTTGGACTGAATCCTGACCGGAAAATCCTGTAACCTGGCTGACCAGAATACCAGGGCCAATCATACCGCCTGCATCTCCAGGATATTGATGTCCTTTCATGAGGAGACCATGTCCTTTGTATTGATACCTCTCCCAGGACTGCCCCTCAACCTAGCAGGCTGGCATCCATGGACACTACTTTCCAGGATAGGGGCGGGAAAGACTTTCCTTTTCTCAAATTGTTGGGCTTTACCCACCAAGAGAGGCTTAGTCTTGCTGATGGAGACAGTCATGGGGCAATCAAATGCCTGGCAATTCTTGTTCCAGGCTTTTATAATATTGTTCTGTAAGAGCCGTGTGTGAAATTGTGCATAGGGGACTGCATCGAATGAAGCCACCATCTTGCCTAGCAACAGCATGCATTGCCTTATAGAAGGTTGCCTTGCCGTTTTTACCAGATTTACCATCTGTTTTATGTCCTTGGCTTTTGTTTCTGGTAAGTACACCCTTGCCTGGAATGTATCTAGGATCATTCCCAGATATTCCAGCACCTGAACAGGCCTCAGGGCCGATTTTTCTAAATTCAGGACCCACCCTAGGTTTTCTAAGAACTGCACCGTCCTGGCCACGTTCTGTTCTACCTGTGGTCTTGATTGACCCTTGAGAAGTAGATCGTCCAGATATCCTATGACTGATATTCCCATTGCTCTTAGGGATGCCAATACCGGTGCTTAAACTTTTGAAAACACCTGGGGGGTTGTGGCCAAGCCAAAAGGCAGTGCCACAAACTGAAAATGACGCCCTTCTCCGAAAAGCGCAGACATTTTCGGTGAGGTTCGAATATTGGGACTTGCAAACATGCGTCCTTCATATCTATGGATGCCATAGGGAAGTGACTACCGGACGAATCAGAAACTGATTGTGCGACTTTAGGTCCAGGATGGGCCTTACTTCTCTGTTCGGTTTTGGCACAGTGAAGTGGTTTGAGTAAAAGCCCCTGAACCTTTCGCTTATTGGAACCTCTGTAATCACGCCATGGACCCTTAGGTGTTCTAGGGCCTGGAATAATAAAATCCTTTTTTTACAGGATTTATGGATATATTGGATTGCAGAAAGCGTCAGGGAGGGTACTCCCTGAATTCCAATTTGTAGCCTCCTGCTACTGTGGAAATGACCCATTTGTCCTGCACCACCCTTGACCAAGTTACTGCAAACCGTAGTAACCTTTCCCCCACCGTTGTGAGTGGGGGCGCCCCTTCACAAGGCCGACTTGGAATTAGGCATGGCTAACTTCTGGGTCCAGGGTTTTTTCTGACCCTGACCCTGCGGCCTTCTAAATCCCGCCTGATGAGGCCGTCGGAACTGCCTGGAAGATGCGAAGCTCGGTCCAGGAGCGCTAGGAATTTTGAAGGAAGGGCGCTTGCTCACCTTTTTAACTGGGAGCAGTGCACTTTTACCTCCAGAAATTTTTTGGATATATTTATCCAATTCCTCACCAAATAACCTCTCTCTTTGAAAGGGAAAGGCAGCAAGCAATCTTTTGCATGGCATTTCTGGGGACCAATTTTTCAATCACAACACCCTGCGCATGTGTACTGACAACCACGCACACCGGGACATCTGGTGAATTGAGTCTTTTAATGTGTCTATCGCAAAGCATAAAGACGCAGGGATCTCTGATAAGTCCTCAGAAGGTTCCCCTTGGGAAGGCAGGTTTTTAACCAATCTTTTGACACGATCCTTGACAGACTGACAAATGCCAATAGCTGTTACAGCAGTGTGAACCGCTGACCCAGCAACCGCAAAAGAAGCTTTAAGCAGAGACTCCAGCTTTTTATCTGCAGGCTTTAAAGCTCTGCGCATTGTTAACTGGGCAAGTCAAACTTTTATTGACTGAAGAAATTGCTGCCTCTACCAAAAGCATGCTCCATTTCTTTTTGAATTTTTCCTCCATAGGATACAATTGAGAACCCTTTATGAGGCATGAACACCCAATCCGGATGATCCCAGTCTGCATACATCTCTTGCTCTAGCATAGGGTGGACTGGAAACGCCTGGGAAATTTGCTTAGGCCGCAACGATCCCAGAGCAGAACATGAGGCTTCAGACACCTCAACAGGGGGTAACTTAAAGCCGGACCTCACAAGCTCAATCAAGGTCTGCACCAACAGCTTCTCTGACATAGAGGCTGAAGATGATTCATCTGAATCCGACTCCTCGGAAGAAGAATCGCCAGTCTGACCTTCATCCGGGTCACCCCTTGGTACCTCATCTGCATCCTCAACTCAAGGTAAACCCATGTCAGGGGTACCTCCATGGGGACGGGTGTCTCCGTGCTCGGCTATGTTCCCCCTAGGACCAGAGCCCAAAGAAGAAGACCTCACCCTCTTCTTACCTTGAGGCATAGCCACAATCATAATGGCTATTTTGCTCTTGAGACCCCCTAAAGCTGCAGCCAAATCCCCCTTAGTGACATAGACTGGATCAGATGCATTAGAGGTAGCCACAAAGGCAAGGGGCTGCCCAAAAAAGTTTGGGAAAGTATGGGGGGGATGGGTAGATTCGGTGGTGGGGGAGTTGGATGTGTGAAACTTCATTGAGTTACACACCTAGAGGGCAGTACTGAGAGATAACTAGCACTAAAGCTCTTGCTCTGAAGCTTCTGTTCATGTGCATTCTCTTTCTTTGTCTTTTGTTTATACTTCAGACAGATTTAGATTATTAATATGAACGCAAATAGAACAAAATGGTAAAAGGTGTGCTTTAATGAAAGTTTTTGTTTTCTTGAAGAAATGGCGGAAATATCAGACAATGTACATACATATAGATATTGAATACGAAATGTATGTAATTATACCTTTGAAGTTGGTTGTGAACCTTTTATGTTTGTAAGTGTGGAAACAAATAAAAAAAAAAATTTACCCTTAAAAAAAAAAAAAAAAGAGGTAGCCACAATGCCTGCACAGCGAAGAGGCTCAGATAAGCCAGTTGCTCCAGGTCTTTCAGAGGAGGCAATATGGGCAGTAAACCCAGGCTTCTCTACCGCAGATGGTGGTGCACTGGCTCCCTTAAATGCCATCCCCCTCTCCTTCTTTCTGGAAAACATTTGCAAAACCCATAAAAAAAAGGACACTTTCCCCTTAAGAGCTCTGTGAACAGACCAGCCATTTACACAGTCTCTCCCTGGCTGCAGTCACCGTGCTCAGACCCCTTCAGACTCACGTGCCCTCAGGACTCCAGCTCTGTGTCCCTTTGCAGCCCAGAAGTGCCAGTGATGCCCGACCAGCCCTTTTAGGCTGCATTCACACCTGAGTGACATGTTTTCGGGCATATTTGAAACGTTTTGTCGCACGTTTTGTAGCGCGACATTGGGCATTTGCAAACGCGATGTCCCACTAATACGCGCGTTTCACACTTTTCTATTGATTCTATGTCAATAGAAAAGTGTCAGAAATGCCGGAATATGCCCAATTCGCGTGACAAAAATACCTCCGGGAGTAGTTTGAGTGTAGGGTGATTGACTTGGCGTTTTTGAGTGGAGATGTGACCCATCTCCATAGAGAAACACTGATTTTTTATTTTTTTTCCCCTGCAGCGTTTTGTAGCTTCATGCTGAAGTCATATTTGAGCTACAAAACGCTCAGGTGTGAATGGGCCCTTAGGCTGCATTCACACCTGGGCGTAGCGTTTTCAGGCAGAAATACACACGTTTTTTAACCACGATTTGTACCGCGATTTTTGCCGTGATTTTGTGCAGGTCAAAAGGTCACCAATGTAAAAAGTAGAAAAACGCCCAAATCAAGCTACAAAAATACTTCCAGAACTTGTTTGAGCTTCAGGCGTTTTCAGGCTTTTGGCTTCAGGCGTTTTTGAGTGGAGATGTGAACAGACTCCATAGAGAATCATTGACTTTTTTTCCCCTCCAGTGTTTTGTAGCTTCAGGCTTCAAGTTACAAAACGCTTAGGTGTGAATGGGGCCTAAAAGATGCTGGCTTCCACTTCCTTGCTTTCAAAGACATACTTTTTTTTTTTCAAAGCCGTAAGCCAAGTCCTGCAGAACAGCGCCCTCTGGTGTCTGTAGCACTGGTACTGCAGGCAAAAGCCAGGAATTTATTTTTTATCTTTTTTTTTTTTTAAAAAGAGAGGAAAGTACTTACCATTCCCTGGCGCAGGCTTCCTAATCTTAGAAGCCAGCCTTCAACCATCACGGCGGGCCTTGTCGCTCAGGACCGGGTCCCTTTTAAACTGCGGGCCCCTCCCTTGGACCTGTATAGCACCCTTATGGAATCTTCCTTGGGCAGATAGACCAGGGTTTTCCAACAAACTAAGGTTCCAGTGACATAACACATTACAGGCAAAACCTCGTCTGACCGAGGCTCTGGTACCATCCTTTTAGCTTTCTGCCGTTTGAATGGATTCAATAAAAAATCCACTTTCTGGGATGTCAAGAGTTTTTGAAGAGCTCTCCCAGCCACAACCATCACCTTCAGACACTGGCGAAAAAAACTGAGGTAATCCCGGAGTGGGAGGGATTATATAGGGGGAACTTCCTGTCTATTGGTTGCCAGTGTCCATTCACCTGAAGGTAGCGTATAATCCAGCAGTAATGAATTAACACTCGGTGGTGGTTTGACGGGTCGTTACCAGGTGTGTTTGGAAGCAATTGGGCAGCTGTGCAGCCACCAGATCGCTTCCATCAGACAGCTGGCAGTCAGCTTGTCAGATATACACTCATGCCAGGTGTCTGTGTGCGTAAAGCCCCGCGCTGTTGGGTCTGTACTAAGTACAGACCTGGCAGTAAAAGGGTTAGGCCATAAAATCCTAGTATGCACAGCATATTGGCATATTATGGCAGGCTTACCTAGCCCCACCAGCACAGCATTAGCTGCCCCGTCTGTTGTGCACTTCCATCGACTCCCAGTCTCCCTTCCAAATTTGGATTCTTCGGCCACTTGATTGGTCAGACCATGAGGACATACATCCTGTGCATGGGAGTTACAACATGTTTGCACAGAGCTGTGCCATGAATGAATACTGAGCTGCACATTTATGGCTATGTGTAAATAAATGCCAACAGGCAGGAAGATAAAATTATGACAAAGAGACCAAATGAGTCTCTTCTGTCATATAAAAAAACCTGTCAGCATTCTCAATTTTCAACTTTTTTTTCTGCTAGAAGACTAACTGTACTTCTCAGTCTCTTAAAATGCTGAAGGTATGACCAGGTTGGCACCATTAGTACTATTATTATATCAGCCCAACGACCTAATTTCAATAATACTTCTTATAGTAATCAAGTCCCTGCTGTGTCAAAGCCAAAGCTCTCCAATCAGCAGGGAGCATGAGCTTTGCAGCAGGGGTTGTGTTGGACCTCTGCTAGGAGACCACTTCTTCCACACAGAGAGCAAAAGTCCAACTCTGCAGCTGCTGGCAGGAGACAGGCATTTCTTCTCAGGCTATAGCTGCTTTGTGAACTGAGCCTTTACTTTTAAAAAGTTCTGCAAACTGAATTATCTTCACATCAAGACATTTTAACACTTGCTCACCTTCTCAAAGTTTCCTCTGTGTAGTTTGTGCCGAGTTCACTGGTGGAGGTTACTTCATCGTTCTTATCTAAGCTGCCCAGTTTTGGACAATCTGCAAGGTAAGTTTTGGTTGGACTGTCTGTTTTTTCCTCATTAGAATCTATCTCTACCACATCATAGCAAGGTTTGGGTAATTCCATCATTTCTATGCTGGAATCACTGGCATTGACATCTTTGTTGATTTCACCATCCTGTGATGCTGCATCTACCTCTAGAGGAGTGGAAGTGCTGACTGTGGCATCTTTTGAAAGTTTTCTACACTTTACTTTTCTAACAGGCTTGCTGATGTCCTGTTCAGTGTCACTGTTTTCAGGCACATGGGCAGCACGTAAGGTCTTCTTTTTTCGTAGTTTCTTCTTTTTTTTGCCTACCTTAGAATCGGTTGAAATCAAAGCTGAATCTATATTCTCTGAAGGGGCTAATGGACAGTCAATATCTTTTGGTGAAATACTGATGGGAAGAATTTGGCCTTGAAGTGGACTAGTCACAGAAGCAGGTGGATCTTTAGGGATGCCCACTTCCTTCTTTGGTGAGAATGCTGGAGTTGGTGATAAATCATGAGGTGGTGATGTAGCAGTTGATACATACTGTCTTTCATTAGATGCTTCTGTATTAAGAACAGGAAACTTGCTTGTAAGCTCAGAAAGAGACATAGAAGCTGCAATAACTGGATACACTGAAGTATTTTGACCATCCACACCTAGATAAAAAAAAAAAAAAAAATGATGTATGCATAAAATTTGTAAATACCATGAAATAGTATTAGAGTTTCACTGTTCAGCCTACTTATGTAAAATGTCATTTACCTCAAATTGCAGCTGATGTTGCCCTACAATCTACGTATTTATCCATTCACATCTTTTTCACTCAAATAATTGAAGCTGACCACACAAACATAAAGCCATACAGGCAATTACTGTACACACAGAATGTGTTGGGAAAAATGAATATAGAGGACGGGGCAGCCTGTGGTCCTTGTGGAAGAACTAGTAGCAGAAAAATGCATCATCTGCTAGACAAGAGTTAAAAGAAACCCTTGGCTAAAAAACAAAAATGTAAATGATTGCTGTACAAATCATTAATGCTTAAAAATCCAAGTCAAATCTTCTCAGGAGACTGAGCACATATAGCACTTGGCCCTCATCTGATCCTTGGCCACATTGTGAAATAAAAGCACATCTTTATGTCTGTTTGTGCTGTGCTCCACTGCAGACTGAAGCCCAATTTATGGGCATTCCTATGGGGGAGCTACAGGGGCTGGACAAAAGTATGGAACCACTGCATGATTTGACAAGACGATAATGCTCCAATTCACACAGCTGGTGTTGTCAAATCGTGGTTTGACGAGCATGCAGTCAAAGTCTCGCACCTTCCCTGGGCGCCGCAGTCGTCCGACCTCAATATCATAGAGCCACTCAAGGTTTGGGCTCGTTTTCCGCCTCCGATATCTCTATGAGAACTGGAACAATTTTGCATGAAGAGTGGATTCAGATTACATTATCCACCGTCCAAGACTTATATTTGTCAGTTCTGTGGAGAATTCAGGCCATCTTGCATGCCAAAGGCGGCCCTACACCATATTAGGTAACAATTTTGTTCTTTTACCTAATGTTTCCATAATTTTGTCCAACCTGTGCATGTGAAAGCTAACTAGAAAATTACACCAACACAGGCTGGTACTGTGGGTACCTATGGGTGTCTCTGTATGCGAAAGATGGCAGTGCTAGATCCCAGCCACTGCCACAGATATGTGACTGCATGACACCATGCCACTAGCCTGCCTCTCAAAAGTATGTGACAATGGCAATTTCAATGCCCGAAGCAAACATTACAGGCCAACCCCACTCTGAGGTGGGATCTAGGTGTGGTTTCCAAGGTGTACTCAAGGGTTACTGATCCAGGAAAACTGCTAGTAAGCCATGGAGGCATCAAGCACTCAGATCTTCACAGAAGTGTCAGTTGAAGGACGTAAATTTAGTAGGAAATTATTTTCCAAAAGGAGAAGGTGTCCATCAGCTAAGGACTCCAGAAAAAAAACAGGAGCCTCACAGAGTGGGATGGGTTACATGGGGACACTAGGGGTATTTTGCCAGTGTTCAATCGCCTGAAAGTAGCGGCATATAACTCATGGTCTATCAATCTATCAATCAGCCATTCGTTACAGAGATCACCATCAAAAGAGCCCTGTCCCTGCACCAAAAAAGAAGCAATGGCAAGATCTCAGATCCAAAACAAACTGAATTTGCACATTTATATTTGCAAGTTCTGCAAAGATTATCTACTTCAATCATTAGTTATTTGTGATTTTTTTATATTCTCACTTTGGGAATATTTTGTATGGATGTGCTCACCTAAACTACTTGTAAATCATTTTATTGTACATTAAACATTTTTTTAAATATTACAAATCTTTCTGTATATTCCAAATCATCATACCATTAGACTCTACTGGTGCAGTTGCTTGTAATGGTGGAGTGGATAGGTTTCTATCTGCTTCCTCAGGTGACATTGGTTCTTGTTTAATTATTATAGATGAATCAGGTGTTGCAGTTTCAGAAGGAGCCGGAAGGATGACTGCTGGTGTAAAAGTGAGGACTGGAGGAGGTAGGAGAGAGCTAGCTTGGGTCTGGGTAGTAAGAAAAGGTGGAGTCTCCAACTGCAATGGAAGCACATTTCTGGGTTGGATAGCTGGTGCCTGTGGATCTTGAGCTGTATTATTTCCTTGCTCCTCTGCATCATTGGCTAAACCAAGGGTTCCTATTGACAAATTAAAAAGAGTGGAGAAATATTATGCTCTCATATCATCAACAGTTAAGTGCGCATAGTTTACTTTTTTCCATAATTCTGTACCTTGGAGTCCCTGAAGAATCTGAATTCTCTGTGTTCTTAAAGTACCCATGTCCACTGTAATCTGTAAAAAGAGGACAATTTTATAAATACTTTTGAATGCAACAATATTAACAGCTTAAAAAGGAATTCAATTGTTCTAGAATTATAGTAAAATTACACAGTTTGCCAGTTTTAGCATATTCCAGGTGGTAGGCAGCCAATACACCAATGCCATTTCAGCTAGAGCCTGTTTTAAAAGAAACCCAGGACATCCTCTTAAAATGTTTGCTGGATCTAAAGCATATGGGTCTATTTATAAAACTTTTGTTGAACAAATGGCATTCATCAAGGCTGCACAAACTTATTTTCTCTAATACTATGACATAGTGTTGCACTGATGCCATTTGTTTATCGATGAGTACCGATACTCTCGGTCAAGTACTTGCCGATACAGAGTGCCGAATACCTTTGCGTTGCGATTTGAGCCCATACAAAATGAATGGGCTCAAATCGCACTGTGAAGAATCACATGCATTTTAAACAGGAATGTAGTGTGATTCCTGTCCGAATCACATGTGATTTCCCCACCACTCGTGTGTTTGAACCAAGTATGGAAAGGGAAGTGCCATCTAGTGCAGCAATGGGCAGTTTATTAAGAATGTTATAACAACTCACATTAAAGTACATATCTTGTCCAATCCGAATCTGCATAATGTGCCCGTCCCGCGGATGATAGAAAACCACACCTGCTGGAGGTGCTTATAGGGCTGGAGGAGATGTATAGGCAGTTCAGCTACTCGCAAATGCAAATACTCGGTATCAGTGCAACCCCACTATAACTTCTTATGATTGCCAGCTCTATCTAGTGGCCAAAATGTGGCATATTCTCTGACTTAAGTACTTCAGAAACCTTTACAGCATTTTGGCCACTAGATGGAGCATTATAGGAAGCATTTGAAAAAATACAAATATCATTTGTGCAGCTCGGAAGAAGTCTAACATTCAGGGGTTAATAGAACTAAAGTAGCTGTAACAGGCACGAATGCTTGACTATTCTTAACCTTTTTGCCCAGCTACTCCATTCATAAAAGTCGTACTATAACTTCTATGAATGGCATTTGTTCTGTGAATGGAGGCAGACTTTTCAATCGTGCATCTGTCCTGCATTCATAGATCACCTTTCATTCATAGAAGCTAAGATACAGGTCTCTGTGAATGGAGGAGCTGGGTGTAAGGGCAGGCATACTTCTAGTGGTGGAAGAGGTGGGGAGGGAAACAGCGGAAGAGTTCTGCTAAACCAGGAAACATCACAATGAAGGTAAGTAATATCACTTGTGCTGACAGTTTATTAAGATTATTTTTTTTTTAATTAAATTTAGGCTTTAAGTTATGATATGTGAATGCGAACATGTAACAAATACAAAGTAGATGTTATCCCAATTTGACTGCAAAAATGGAAATACCCTTTAAATGTGAGTCTGACACTTTGGAATAATATGTAGAAAAGCACCCAATCAAAGCTAGAAAAAGAATAACCATCTACTTGCTAAAACGTTTCAATATTGTCCACAACAGACAAAGGTTTTACCTGTTGCTTCAGAATCATTAAGCGTTGGACTTCCATGTAAGCTGCCTGTAAAGCAGCTCGGGCCTGGCTAAGGTTGTTATCAACATCCTGGAGAGAATTGTTTAGTTCTTCTTCCTTTAAAGAGATATTTAACAACTGGTCCACTTGGGAGCGCTCTGCTGGGAAAAAACAATAATGGAAGAAATGTTCTGCATTTTAAAATTGCAGTCATAAACCTACCAGCTATACAAAACAGTAAGAAGAGAAGAATCAAAATTTGAGCAGATACAGCACCCAAGGCATATAGAACTAGATTCAGACTTGTGACTGGATAAACATAATAACGAGAATATAGAACTATCCAAAGTAATGGAGGGACCAGTCAGCTAGATAATAATTATGTGTCAGAAGCCTACGCTATATCAAATTCCTTTATCACCAATCACATGCAAACTTTAAAGTCAAGTTTGAATTGGATTGGTTATTGAGGCTGCGAGAAACGTCTTTCGTTTAGTTTTTTCAGCTCTGGCTTCCCTTTGTCAGTGAGTGGCTGCCACAGGGGAGAGAGCACAGACAATGGCTGGGCCGTGGGAGCCTATGGATGATGTCACAGCTCCGGGAATTTACAACTGCTGTCAACTGCTCCCTTACACATTGGAACGAAAGCTGTAGGATCACATGACTGGACCAGACTAGAAAAAGGTAAGTACATAAATCTGTTTTACACAGAGTATGCAGAATAGGTAGAAGGAGGGAATGTTTTTAGGAAAAGTTAGTGTTAGGCCCCTTTCACACTGATGCAGCTTTGGTGTGCTTAGAAAGCGCAACCAAAACTGCAGGACATAAAAGAACTCTATAGTAAAACATAGCTAATCCACACCAAACCCACAGGTACATTGCTCTACAGCTGCCTTGAGGTCAAATGGCACCAGTGTGAAAGGGGCCTTAGGCTTTTCTACCACTTTAAAGTATAACTAAAGGCAAAATTTCTTCTTTGTTTTGGATAGAGTGCAGAGGAATTAGAACACATGTCAATTTTTATTGCAGTCCCCCCATAACGCCCCCCCCGCCCAAATTTTGTCCCCAGAAAAGTAATAAAGGGGAAATCTTCCACTGTAGACTCTAGTTCTAGTGACCAGGGGGTCCCCAAAGAATTCCCTCAATTTGCAGGGATATTCTCTCACCTGCTATGCTATGGGACAGGAAGTAAAGGGAAATCTCCACAATGGGACACAGATTGCTCTATCCAAACTGAAAAAAAAAAATAGTTTTGCCTATAGTTCTACTTTAAAGGGGTTGTAAAGGCAGAAGGTTTATCTTAATGCATTCTATGCATTAAGATAAAAAAACTTTTGTGTGTAGCAGCCCCCCCAGCACCCCCCTAATTACTTACCTGAGCCCCATCTCCCCCCAGCAATGTCCACAAATGTCTAAGCCATCCGGGACTCTCCTCCTGATTGGCTCAGACACAGCAGCAGCGCCATCGGCTCCCGTGGCTGTCAATCAAAGTCAGTCAGCCAGCCAATCAGGAGAGAAAGGGGACGGGGTGGGAACTCCATGTCTGAATAGATACACGGAGCTCTGACTTGGCTCAGGTGCCCCCATAGGAAGCTGCTGGCCGTGGAGGCACTCGATAGAAGGGAGGGGCCAGGAGCAGCAAAGAGGGACATGAGAAGAGGAGAGAGTACCTTGACAAAAAGTACAGCTGCAATCATGTTATGAGTTTACAGAACAATACAAAGCAAACTAAGTAACTCTGCAAAGGTATGGTAGCATAGTGCAAATGAGTGAATACAAACACACCAAACAGTGCCACCCAGTGGCTAAAGTGCAAACAATGATAATTACTTTCAATCCTACTACCATAGGAATATTTCATATATATTACTCCAAAAGTGAATAAAGTGCATAAAACAAAGTCCATATAGCATATAAAAGTGCTTGATGTTAAGTGCTATCCTCTGCTTGATCTCACAGGAACTCTTAGGGTTAAAGTGCTAGTGCCACTCTGCTATGTTTTTTAGTGCTCCAAGGTGCATGCACACACCATCACCACCACTCCGCGCTCACCTCCTATCTTGACCCACTGGGCCAAGTCTCGCGGTCCCCTTAGGGGTAAATCCTCCTGGCAATAGGCACGGCTGCTCTGCAGTCACTGGGACCAGTGGGGATCGTCATGGTTACATGCATTGCCCGAGTGTACTGGAGTTAGTACACTTTTAAATGTGAGTTCAGCGCTATGTGAGTCATTTTATCTTTACATGCTCGGTGGACACACATATTGATTGCCAACTAGCACGCTGCCTATTGCCAGGAGGATTTAGCCCTAAGGGGACCGCGAGACTTGGCCCAGTGGGTCAAGATAGGAGGTGAGCGCATAGGAGTGGTGGTGATGGTGTGTGCATGCACCTTGGAGCACTAAAAAACATAGCAGCGTGGCACTAGCACTTTAACCCTAAGAGTTGCTGCGAGATCAAGCAGAGGATAGCACTTAACATCAAGCACTTTTATATGCTATATGGACTTTGTTTTATGCACTTTATTCACTTTTGGAGTAATATATATGAAATATTCCTATGGTAGTAGGATTGAAAGTAATTATCATTGTTTGCACTTTAGCCACTGGGTGGCACTGTTTGGTGTGTTTGTATTCACTCATTTGCACTACGTTAATATATTTTAATATTGAGTAATCATGTTTACATATTTATGATTGAATATTTTTATTTTTTTGTTCACTTGATATGAGATTGTGCCTCACCATATACATTTATGGAACATTATGTCTAGTGCTTGGGATACTATTTAGGTGATAGGCGGCATCTCGATTCTTCTATATCTGTATATATATTAATTCATTTAAATATTTGCATCACCATCATATATATTATTTTGCTTTTAGGCCTTTATATCTATCCCCCCATAGTAGCGCGGTTGTCCCTCCTTACTATAAAGGTATGGTAGCTCGTACCATCAGTAAGAGTAAGAATTTTTAAAGTGATACTAAAGCCTTGTGTTTTTTTTTTGTTTTTTTTTTTTTAAACCCTGCTTCCTCCTCACTGACTGACAGCAGCAGGAGCCAATGGCTGTTCTCTGAGAGCGGGTAGAAAGACCAGCACTGCTGTAGATGGGTACAGCACTGGATCAAGAGCGGACTTGAGTAAGTATTTGGGGGAGGCTGGGAACAAACAGCAAGGTGAGGGTTTTTACCTTAAGGCAGGAAATACTTTAAGGTAAAAACAAACCTTTTGACTTTAGAACCAAATTAAAACTAGTAGATTCAAAAGTATACAACTTAAGGTACATATATATATAGACCCCTTAAAGTGGTTGTAAACCCTTTCATATACCCAATGAAGGGACTATCCTCAGGTGATACACAGAGATGAAACAAATCCTCCTATATAAGTTGTATCCGTATCTGCAATCTTCTCTACATCTGTTCAAAGTGCTGAATTATAAAACTTGTCTGACAGCTCACAAAAAAGGGGGACTGAGAGCTGAAGTTATACTCTGCGGAGCTCAGTGAGGAGAGCTTTCAGAGCTGATGGGGGGGGGGGGGGGGGGG
>BLSH010349043.1:539543-549812 GCA_018402905.1 Glandirana rugosa | reverse complement strand
AGACACACCCCCTTCACACAGGAACAGATCAGAGGCGGTCAATCAGCTGGAGGTTCCTCCCCTGTCCCCATTTTTCTCTTCGTGTCAAGAAAAATTGTCAGAAGTGATTCATGCTGATAGCAGAGGAATGAAGCAGCAGCCAGAAATGACACATAGTGCTTTTAATTGAGACAAGTACACATTATAAAGGGATGTGCTTACAACCACTTGGAAAATAAAACAAACATACAAACGATATTATTTATATGAATGTGTGCCTCTAATAATAGAACAGATTCATTCTAAGAGAGCTCACCTTTTTTCCCTCTAATTTTTCTTCTTTTCGAATCTCTTTCCAAGTTTGAGGTTTCAGGACCGGAACCATCCTTTAAAAAAAATAAATAAATAAATAAATAAGAAATATTGTATGCATAACCAAATAATTTGTTTTATAAAGAAATAAAGTGAGCTTTAAAAGGTCCACCTTTTGCTAGCCTTCACTAAATTGACCACTTGCAACTGTATTACACCACAAATGCGGGTGTAACATTGTCTAAAAGGTAAGTTAGCCTCTAGGGAAACAAACTTACCAGTGACAAAAGCATCTCATGTCCATCTGATCTGGCATTCCTAGCAAGCCCTCCTGCACCATACAATAATGCAATGACAAAATGGTACTCTGGGGAAGGGGTGGAACAGCATAAAGCAGTACAGGTGGTCCCCTGGGTTACAAACAAGATAGGGTCTGTAGGTTTGTTCTTAAGTTGAATTTGTTTGTAAGTGGGAACAGGTACATTTTTTAAGTGTAGCATCAGCCAAAAAACTGTTTTTAAGCTTTCTGGATAGCATAGGGAAGGGTAAACACCACTGTGACATTTGTTTTGCTGTCTATGTTTCTGTTCAGAAGATTTCACCTCACTTCCTGTCCCAATGATAATTGGATTTTGAAAAATGTGGGTTGTTGTGGAAACAATGATTGGTGATAAAGCATCAGTGGAGACACCTTTTCCCCCCAATAACTCTTACAGGAGTGAATCTCCCTTCCTAGGGGTAGATTTCCTCTCACTTCCTGTTGTCTCCCTCCGTTTGTAAGGAGTCGTTGTTCTTAAGTCGGATGTTTGTAATTAGGGGACCGCCCGTACTGGCCTTTCAACTTAACTATTTAGTAGTCTGCTTCACTATAAGAGAATCAACTACACAGGAAAAACAAAGTTACAGGGACTGACATTACCATTTCAAGAATAAAGTATATATCAGGATATATAAATAATGAGGGTTCAGTGTTTTACTTCAAGATGGGAGACTTCGATGTTAAAGTATAACTAAATGCAAAACTTTTTTTTTTTTAATTTTGAATGGAGTTAAGAGGGATTAGAATGCTTGTCAGTCTTCATTGCGGTCTGTGTCCCTGTTAGGGAGTTTTACCCTCTCTATTTTTCCTACTTACAATTATCATTAAAAGTGGAAGTAAAATAAAATGGCACATTTCGGGATGTCCCCAGAAAAGTAACAGAGGGGGAATCTCCCAATGAGGACACTAGGGATTCCCTTAATTTGCAGGGATTTCCTTTCACTTTCTGTTTGGCTATGGAACAGGAAGTGAGGTGAAATCTCCACAGTCTCCTTACTCTATCCAAAATGAAAATAAAAAGCAAAAAAACAAAAAAAAGGTAGGGTTGCACCAATACCAAGTGCTTGCACAAATGCTCCCGATACCTGAAAAAGTTGGGTGCGATTTGAGCCAATACAAAATGAATGAGCTCAAATTGCACTTCAAAGAATCGCATGCGACTTAAACAGGACTGCAGTGCAATTCCTGTCCAAATCGCATGTGGTTTACCCCACCGCTCCTGTGTGATCCCAGTGTAGAAGAACAGGGAAGAGCCATCTAAGAAGTGGAGCAATGGGCAAACAGTTTATTAAAAAATGTTATCACAACTCACATGTTAAAAGTAAATAATATATCTTGCATGTCAAATCCAAAACCGCAAAATCACTGGCGCATGCGCTCTGAAGGAACAGCCACCCGTGCCGGTTCTTCAGAACCCTGGCTCCCGTACGCATGCGTGGGAGTGACGTCATCGCGGCTCTGGCCAGTCACAGAGACGGAGCCTGCAAACCCGGAAGCAAGACAGGTAAAGATGGGAGCCCCTGCAGTGCTGACATCGCAGCGCTGGAACAGCCTCTTTTTAAAGGTAAGTTTCACATAATGTGCACATTATTCCTTTACCTTGCAGGGGGGAGGAAAAAAAAAAAAAAACGTCCAGCGGTTTACAACCACTTTAACATGTGAGTTGTGATCGCATTTTTTCAACTGTTTGTTTGCCCATTGTTGCACTTCTTAGATGGCACTTCCCTGTCTTTCTATACTGGGATCACACAGGAGCGGTGGGGGGACCCAAATGTGATTCGGACAGGAATCACACTGCACTTTTTGTATGGGCTCAAATCGCACCACAAAAGGTATTGGTACTCGTTATCAGCAACTATTTAACCGAAAGTATTGGTACTTGTGCTCGCCAGTAAAAATAACGGTATTGGTGCAACCCTAAAAAAAAGTTTTTGCCAATATTTCTACTTTAAGGAGATTAATATAACAATTGTAATCTTATTGTATATTAGTAATGTGGAATGTTCTCTAAGGAGATCAAGGGTAGTTACCCAATAGTTTATTAAACTTGTTTAAAACCACCTTGGTGTACATATACCTACATATTTTTTTCCACTCGCAGCATTATATTGATTTGGAAACCCAGTAAAAACATATAGTGATGAGCCAATAGGCAAAGCAGGAAGAAGGGTGGACAAGAATTCTACACAACTAAGAGGCAAAGTTACAACATCCAGGTTTCAGGGGCCCTGTGGCACTCTTGTAGACTCCTATAAGTTGTGCAGGCAAAAAGATATAGTTGTGCTCATAAGTGTACATACCCTGGCAGAATTTATTATTTCTTGGCCATTTTTCAGAGAATATGAATGAGAACACAAAAACATTTCTTTCACTCATGGTTAGTGTTTGGCTGAAGCCATTTATTATCAATCAACTGTGTTTACGGTTTTTAAATAATAAGAACAACAGAAACTACCCAAATTATCCAGATCAAAAGTTTACAAACCCTGGTGATTTTGGCCTGATAACATGCACACAAGTTGACACAAAGGGGTTTGAATGGCTATTAAAGGTAACCATCCTCACCTGTGATCTGTTTGATTGTAATTAGTGTTTGTGTATAAAAGGTCAATACATTTCTGGACTCCTGACAGACCCTTGCATCTGTCATCCAGTGCTGTACTGACATCCCTGGATTCTGAGCCATGGGGAAAGCAAAAGAACTGTCAAAGGGGTGGAGGCGTAACCGGAAGTCGACCTGCATGGACGTGCGATCGGCTTGCTCTCTCTCGGCCCACACTTCTAAGGGGACAACGGGGGCATTAAGCCACACTTTCATGGGCAGATCCAGAGCCACCCGCTCCATTAAGGCCCAAGGCTCCTCACAGCCACCTTCGGGATCCTCTGCCAGCCTCAGACTATTTTACGCCACCCGACATGACGCGGTCCGGCCGAGACAAGATGGCGCCGGAGGCCTCCTCCTTCTCCTGTTTGCGGCCGCGATCCCCCGGCCACCGCTCGGCTCCGGACTTGGAGAGGAGCGGAGACGGGACAACCCTGGAACCCCAGACCCTGTGGGGAGACGGCCCGCACTACAGAGCATCAGCGGTAAGTCCCGGCCTGGTACAGGCCTCGGTGGCGGCCTCCCCGTGCCTCTTATGGACTTTCTCAGACCCCTGGAGGAAGAGACCATGAGACCAAACTGGCCGTCCAGCGTACGCAAGCCCAAAGTTCAGACCATCGTCTTTATTTGAGAGACATGCAGAGACATCTTGAGGATCTGGACAATCGAGGACGGAGGAACAATATCAGAGTATGAGGTATGCCGGAACAAGAAGGCCCCAAGGACCTTCATCTCACCTTGGAGACCCTGTTTAACTTCCTACTGGGGGAACCCCTGGACAAGCCGATAGAAATGGACAGAGCTCATAGAGCACTACGTCCCAAGGGCCCTGCCTCCAGACCACGAGACGTGATCTGCAGAATCCACTCTTTTCCCCTCAAGGAGGAAATCATGAAAAAAGCCCTTATGCATTGAAAGATACTGTTTGAAGGAGTTCAAGTCCAACTGTTCCTGGATCTCTCTTGTATAACACTACAGAAGAGGAGGCTACTCCAGTCCTTACTGCATACTTTACAGGATAAGGACATAATATACCGCTGGGGCTTCCCTTTCAATTTAACCATAAAACTTTGCGGCATTCCAGCTGTGCTCTGCTATCCGGGGGACTTGCAAGGCCTTTTGTGCCACACTGGAGATCCCATTACCACAACTTCCTGATTGGGATCTAGTGTCTACACCACCTCCACAACCTACCATGGGACAGAGGATTTCTCCAACTAAGCGCCCTAGGGGCCCAGATACACCCCGGAAGTCCAACAGAGGAATGGATGATGGATCCCCTCCTGTACCCATCAAGAAGTACCCCTATACTCCACTAAGCCTGGAGTATTCACTGCCCATCTCTGCCCAGCAAACAGAAACACAATCAACTTTTGCCCCCTGTTAGTTCCCCCCCAGTTCAACGTTCACCTACTATCTTGGGTTGGCACAGAGAGACTTATGTTTGGTTGCCTTTTCCATCACCAACCCCCCCTCTACATAGACCCTATCTGAAGGAACCTCTTACTGCCTGCCCGCCTCTGGTCGAGGCCAGACAGTAACCCAGGTGTCTATCACGGATAGTAGGCCGCCTTGAGCCTACCATTGCACAGTTAATATAGTAAACTGTACAGTTGTTGCATTATCTTGAACTAATTTTTGTTTTCTCTTTCCAGACTATTTAATCAGTTACGTTTTCCCTACTTTCTGGGTGGGCTACAGAATGACCAAGATTCTCTCACTCAATATACACGGGTTGAATTCCAACAAAAAGAGGAGGCTAGCCCTCGGGAGTTCAAACAATGAAAAGCAGATATTATTATGGTTCAGGAGACACACTACAATAGGCAGGGCTCCTTCGCGTTCGCATCTGAACTCTTCCCCCATGTTTACCAAGCCACAGGCCCTCGAAGAAAAGCAGGAGTAGCCATACTACTTAAACGTGGTTCCCTGTTCACATGTACTGAATCCATACGGGACCCAATGGGCCACTACGTGATCTCACGGGGTTTGTGGCAGATGCAAGCAGTCACTCGCTGTGTAGTTTATACCCCAAATGTCCGCCAGGTCAGTTTCTTAAACTCTTCACTCACCTTTTCCGCTCCAATAATGACCATCTCAATGTAGGAGGGGATTTTAACTTGATACACTCCCCGGCTTTTGACTGGCAGACACTAGAATCCCGCGACATCCCACCTCGAATACTTCCAGAATCCTGCCAATTTCGACAGCTTACCAGACGATTCACCCTATTTGATGTACAGGCGGTCCCCTAGTTACAAACATCCAACTTACAAACGACTCCTACTTACAAACGAAGGGAGACAACAGGAAGAGAGAGGAAATCTCCCCCTAGGAAGGTAAATTCACTCCTGTAAGAGTTATCATGGGAAAAAGGGTCTCCACTGAAGCTTTATCACCAAGGTTTGTTTCCACAACAACCCAAAATTTTCAAAATCCAATTATCATTGGGACAGGAAGTGAGGTGAAATCTTCTGAACAGAAACATTGACAACAAAACAAACATTACAGGGGTGTTAACCCTTCCATATGCTATCCATAAAGCTTAAAAATAGTTTTTTTGGCTGAAGCTACACTTAAAAAATGTACCTGTTCCGACTTACAAACAAATTCAACTTAAGAACAAAACTACAGTCCCTATCTTGTTTGTAACCCGGGGACCGCCTGTATGGCATAATCTCCATCCTAGGGATCGTCAGTACACCTTTTTCTCACCCCCACATCAAACACATTCTCGCATCGACTATTTCTTTGTGAATACCCAAACAATAAAATAGTCCAAGAGATGAAAATCCTTCCGACTTCCTGGTCAGATCAGGCTTCCATCCTGTTGACGGTGTCAATGGGCACCCCGCTTCGTAAGCCCTGCCATTGGCATCTAAATAGTTTCCTTCTTCAACGCCTCCCATCTAAACTCGAGCTGGCCTCATCCCTACAACACTACTTTGCTGAGAATGATACTCCGGACATCTCCATCGCAGTCTTGTGGGAGGCCCATAAGGCTGTGATTCGAGGCAAATGCATAGCACTCTCATCAGCCATAAAAAAAGGAGGCTAATGCAGTCAGACTGCGCACTGAGCAAGAACTGAGGAACTTGGAACGCCAGCTTCGGTCAGCCCCTTCCTTACTTAAAAATAATCACAAACTTACGCACGACTCTTAAGGACCTGGCACTGGGCAGATTTGAAAAGGAACTACTTAGACTAAAACAGCAATACTATGACAAAGGCAACAAGGCACACACCTTGTTGGCCAGAAGGTTGAGGGATCAGGCCCTTGAGTCCACCCACCAACAAATTAAAGACAGACCGTCTGATCTCCCGCCCTCAGGGGATAGTGACAGCCTTCAGAGACTTCTATGAAGATCTTTATAATAGAGCCAAAATTCCATATAACCCCCCAACCCCAGCTCTTCTAGACCGAATAAACTTATACCTAGAGAAAAGTGGCATAACCGCACTTAGCCCCTCTGACCTCCTTTCCCTTAACAACCCCATAACGGAAGAGGAAGTCGAAGCCACAATTAAGTTTTTGTCGACCCGCAAAGCTCCTGGACCGGACAGCCTACCTTACGAATTTTACAAGGCCTTCACGTCCATGCGGTTACCTTATATGAAAAAGTTATACAATGCTTTCCTTACAGACACCCCTCGACTATAATCCCCAAGCTGGAAAAAGATCCCTACATCTGCGCCAGCTACATACCAATCTCCCTTTTGAACTCCGACCTGAAGGTCTTCACTAAACTCCTCTCCATACGACTGAATGCAATCCTTCCTTCCTTGATTCACAAAGATCAAGTTGGATTTGTTCCGCTCCACCAGGCTGGAGACAATACCAGAAAAATTATAGATATTGCAAACCAAGAGGGGACTCCTTCCTTACTACTCAGTTTGGATGCAGAGAAGGCCTTCGATGGCCTTTTCTGCTTGCCACTCTGCCATTTATGAGTTTTACAGGACCCTTCTTGAATGCGATCCTCCACCTCTATAACAACCCCAGCTCTCAAGTGAAAACCCCTTTTGCCCTTTCAGCTCCATTCCCAATCACTAACGGCACCCATCAAGGATGCCCACTCTCTCCTCTCCTATTTGCGATTTGTGTAGAGCCTTTGGCACACACTATTAGGAGAAACGCGAACATTAGAGCATACTGAGGCGAGGGAAATAATTTAAAATATCCCTCTTTGCCGATGACATTATCCTAACATTGACCCAACCCAACATCTCCTTGCCCAACCTGCACGCTGAACTAGGTCACTTTAGGATACTCTCGGGATACAAAATAAACTCCTCCAAATCCAGGGCTCTCCCAATTAATATTCCAGCGGAGAAAGTCGGTCGATTAGCGGCCTCCTTCCCTTATACATGGCATCCATCGTCTTTGAAATACCTAGGTATCTCTATAACAACACACTTCTCATCGCTCAGGCAAATTTCCCCCCACTTTTTCATCAAATCAGAATGTTACTACAAAAATGGAAAAACCACCACATCTCCCTTTAGGGACGCGTGGCTTCCGTTAAAATGACTATACTCCCAAAACTCCTGTACTTATTCCAGACACTACCAATGCCTATCCCTTACGCACAACTGAGAAAATTACAAGCAGACTTAATTCAATGTTTGGAATTACAGGCACCACAGGATCCCCCGCCAGGTGCTTTTGAGCTACCGCTCGGAAGGGGGACTGCCGTTTCCCAATGTAGTTAGATACTACCAGGCGGCCCAGCTCCGAGCCATCTCTTCTTAATTCACCCGGCGGTCCTACAATAAGTGGGCCGAGATCCAGAAGTTGTGGCTGGCACCAGTACACCCCAATAGCTTCTTTTGGAATGCGAACGTGGAGGTAGCCCCCGACCGCCTGCTGAGTACAGTCTCCCAACTTCGATTGCTCTGGCGTACACTCTCCCGGCAACATAGCCTGGCCTCTGAAAAATCCCTCTTGACCTCCTTCTTGTACAACCTCAAACTACCCTCCGGCCTCACGCACTCCATGTCTTCCCCGTGGGCAGTGAGGAACCCATTTCATTTTGGCCATTTGGTAGATCCCATTTCCCGGAAACTTATGACATTTGCTAAACTACAGGATAAATTTGGGCTACCTCGACAAGTATTCTATGGCTATTTACAGATCCACCACTATGCCCAATCGATAGCCCCTAGCCTACAGTTTTCTACCCCCTTTGAGCAGATAATCTTGGAGGGGACGGCGAGAAGGGGCACATATACAAAATACTGAATGCTTACTCAATCCAGAATCAGAGCAAGCATCATTATATGCGAAAAATGGGAAAAATCCCTGGATAAGGAAAGAACTATGAGTGGCAGACGATATGGACTCAGACATCTAAAAGTTTCCTTTGTACACTGTACAAGGAAAACTCGTACAAAGTCATGTTCTTTTGGTACATGACCCCAGACGTCCTACACTCCATATACCCTGCTACCTCAGAGAGATGCTGGAGGTGCCTCAAGGACAAAGGCACCCTCCTGCACATATACTGGAGCTGTCCAATCATCGCCTCATATTGGCAAATGGTACACCAGCTTCTTCAAAACCTCTTTGGCCCTCAAGTCCTGATGGAACCGTCCCTCTTCCTGCTGGCCTTCCCCCCCAGTATACTTTCTAAACTACAAAAAAACTGCTCCGAAATCTTCTTATCACAGCGAGGTGCCGGGTGGCGATGAACTGCAAGAGTCGTCTTCCCCCTACACAGGAAGCCCTCTATGCTAGAATTAAAGATGTTAAACTGATGGAAAAAATGACAGCCAGGTTACAAGACCGGTTGGAAGCTCACAACCAAACATGGGGACCTTGGCATCTCCAGGAGGACCCAAGTTGACAAAGACCTCTCAGGCTTTTTTTTTTCCTCTCTTTTTTCATTTACTCCCTTCTTTCTTTTATCTATTCCTATTTTCTAGAACTGCTGTTACTTAACAGTTATATGATGTAATGCTGATACTTGAATATGCCGTGCATGCATACAAAAATGTTGATTGTGCTGGCCTTGAGGCCAAACTTTCAAGCAAGATTTGTATCACAGTTCATGTACTTATCCTGCTCTAATAAATAAAAAAAAAAAAAAAAGAATTGTCAAAGGATCTGCGGGAAAAGGTAGTTGAACTGTATAAAACAGGAAAGGGATATAAAAAGATATCCTAGGAATTGAGAATGCCAATCAGCAGTGTTCAAACTCTAATCAAGAAGTGGAAAATTAGGGGTTCTGTTGAAATCAAACCACGGTCAGGTGGATCAACTAAAATTTCAGCCACAACTGCCAGGAAAATTGATTGGGATGCAAAGGAAAACCCACAAATAACTTAAGGACTCTCTGAAAACATGTGGTGTGGCTGTTTCAAGATGCACAATAAGGAGGCACTTGAAGAAAAGTGGGCTGCATGGTCGAGTCGCCAGAAGAAAGCCATTACTACACAAATGCCGCAAAGTATCCCGCTTACAATACGCCAGACAGCATAGAGACAAGCCTCAAACCTTCTGGCACTAAGTCATTTGAGTGATGAGACCAAAATTGAGCTTTTTGGCCACAACCATAAACCCTACATTTTAGAGGAGTCAACCATCCCTGTGAAACACGGAGCTGGATCGCTGATGTTTTGGGGATGTGTGAGCTACAAAGGCACAGGGAATTTGGTCAAAATTGATGGCAAGATGAATACAGTATGTTATCAAAAAATACTGGAGGAACATTTGCATTCACTGTCGAACTTCAGTAAACACCTACTCCGAGAAATATCAGAGTCTACCATTTCGACGGGTAAGGAGAACCGTTTTTCGGAGGTCAAGGATCTCTAAGCACCCGACAGAACGTACTTGACGTGCAAACTCCAGAGGGGTCTCACAGAGCTACTATAACTCCAGTCCTCTGACTCTACCGGTGAGGTCTTGGAAGTTAAATAAGACGACATCGGTTACTGTCCAGCTGAACCGGAACACAAAACCTAGTAACAGTACAACTATACAGGTTCATGCAGGGTACGCGTCGAAGGACCGACTACTTACGTTTACAAGGAGGTCATAAAAAACTATTGTATG
>BLSH010349043.1:526188-539533 GCA_018402905.1 Glandirana rugosa | reverse complement strand
GGTAGCCACCGGAGCAGACTTACCATCCCCTAGGGGAGGCATGCTGCTGGCCAGGCCCTTGGACAGGCGTACCTAGTCACTGGGCTCTAGTGGGTTTTAACCACTGGCCGCCCGCACGGAACGGGCGCTATGCGGTGGGCACCCCGAAGGGCGTTCGCATAGTGTCGGCTGGACTGGGGAAAGATTTGGATTCTAGATATCCTCTACCACCAGCCAGCTTCTTGATAGCAGTCTTCATCAGATGAATCTTCAGGAGACCGCAGCTCCCAAAGGGAACCAGGTCTACTCCTTGCACTAGGCAAAAAAAAACTGATGTGCTATGCAGAGCAGGGGGATTATATGCTGAGGTGAGGACGGCCCCCTGGGAGGGGCCAACCTACGCTTTTGTTTGTTTTTGCCTAGTCTACTCCTAGTAGGATGAGCATAACCCCATGTGTCATAAGAAGGCTGTGTCTGTCAGTGAACGGAAGAGAAATTAGTGGTTCTGTTGAAATCAAACCACGGTCAGGTGGATCAACTAAAATTTCAGCCACAACTGCCAGGAAAATTGATTGGGATGCAAAGGAAAACCCACAAATAACTTAAGGACTCTCTGAAAACATGTGGTGTGGCTGTTTCAAGATGCACAATAAGGAGGCACTTGAAGAAAAGTGGGCTGCATGGTCGAGTCGCCAGAAGAAAGCCATTACTACACAAATGCCGCAAAGTATCCCGCTTACAATACGCCAGACAGCATAGAGACAAGCCTCAAACCTTCTGGCACTAAGTCATTTGAGTGATGAGACCCAAATTGAGCTTTTTGGCCACAACCATAAACCCTACATTTGAGAGGAGTCAACAATCCCTGTGAAACACGGAGCTGGATCGCTGATGTTTTGGGGATGTGTGAGCTACAAAGGCACAGGGAATTTGGTCTAAATTGATGGCAAGATGAATACAGTATGTTATCAAAAAATACTGGAGGAACATTTGCATTCATCAGCCAGGAAGCTGCGCATGGGACGTACTTGGACATATCAACATGACAATGATCCAAAACACAAGGCCAAGTCGACCTGTCATTGGCTACAGCAGAATAAATTGAAGGTTCTGGAGTGGCCATCTCAGTCTCCTGACCTCAATATCATCGAGACACTCTGGGGAGACCTCAAAACGTACAGTTCATACAAGACAGCCCACGAATCTCTAGGAACTGGAGGCTTTTTGCCAAGAGGAATGGGCAGTTTTACCATCTGAGACTATAAAGAGCCTCATCCACAAATGACTTCAAGCTGTCATTGATGTTAAAGGGGGCAATACACAGTATTAAGAACTGGGGTGTGTAAACTTTTGATCAGGGTCATTTGGGTAGTTTCTGTTTTCTTTATGATTTAAAAAGAGTAAACACAGTTGAATGATTATAAATGGCTTCAGCCAAACACTAACCATGAGTGAAAGAAATGTTTTTGTATTATCATACATATTCTCTGAAAAATGGCCAAGAAATCATAAATTCTGCCAGGGTATGTAAATTTATGAGCACAACTGTACATATTAATATAAATACAAACTAAATACATAAATACTCTGATAAAAATAATCTTACCCTGGTGGCCCTTCTTTTTTTTCCAACTCCCTGGTTATCATTCTGCTCTGTGCTGGATGCACAACTATCAGTACCTCCATCCACATGACTGCTGACTGCGGTAACCGCATTTATACAAGAGTTCTGGAACATGCTCAGGCTGTCGGGTGGGGCACAGGTTTCTTCATTTCCGCTCTGACTTTGTGATGTTTCATACAATCTTGTGTTAGAAACGCTGCTACTGTGTGTAGCAGGAAGTTCTTCAGGAAAATTGCTGCCAATTTTCCCGTGACTGGCAGGTGAAGTTAATGTTGAAGCTGCCTTTGGTCCAGATGTTGCCGATGTTACCTGGTGTGTTTGAATGTTTTGCTCGCCACTTGTGTCAGAATTACGGCTATTAAATATATTGTATACAGAGCCCCTTTCCACAGCTACGCTGCTTTCCGAGAGACTCCTTTTCCTCACTGACCCAAGTGCATTTGCAGTGATACTGTCCAAGTGATAGCTTTCAATCCCCAAATCCGACTCCTCATCAAAGTCAAGACCATCTTGTTCACTTTGAACCTGTGCTACCATTTCTATACCAAACCTTTAATGAAAAGGAGGTAAATAAAAGATTTAATTAACAAAATGAAAAAAAAAAAAAATCATACAATTTTATTTTTTTAATTTAATCATTTAAAGGAACTTACGTTACTAAACAGAAGAGATGCATACCGACTCCAGAGAAGCGACAAATGAACAGGTTGAGATTCAATGCCCCAAAAATACAGACAACATTAGCCAATGGATGGCTGCTTCCACTACAGCCTAATTCTAACAGGTTACCTTATCAAAAAAATGGATTTCTGCCAGATTGCCACTGGCTCCCACTGCTATCAGTCACAGCCAGTGAGAGAGGAGCGGGGTGTGTGGGCTGAGCTCCATTCTGTATGTCAATGCACACACAAGTGCCTCATAGCAAGTGGCTTTCTATGGGGGCACTCAGCAGGGGGGAAAGCCCCAGAGCGCCGTCGACCCCAAAAGAGGAGGATCGGGGCTGCTCTGTGCAAAACCACTGCACAGAGCAGGCGACTATAACAAGTTTATTTAAAAAAATATATAAATAAAAAAATGTCTTTAGTATCACTTTGTAAGCCCAAACCTAGTGCCGCCCCCCTTTTTTTAGGGGGGGGGGGTATTTGAGTGGGGCTAGAGATATCAACATTAAATAATTATTCTATATTTGTTTACGGAAATGTCCCCGCTCTTTTAACCAATGGACAATAAATAAGGGGTGCAGTTTTCATCTGTACAAAAAGGCACAGAAAGCAATTAAAAAAATCAATTGTACAAATGGCATAAGTTCTGACCATTCCCTGCTATACTAAAATGTGTTTTGTTTTCCTCTGTGACCCCCTCACTTTCTGTCCTGACAGGAAGGGAGGTGACATTTCCCTAAAAGGGACACAGACAGCAATAAAAACATCAAAACAGAAGTACTCTATTAGTGGCCCAATGTCCCTTCATTGAGTATACATTCATAGGTTTTAACCACTTCTCGCTGGAGGTACGCATATATGTGACCTTACTCAGCAGTGGGCTTTAATGCCGAGGCCACGTATATGCAGCCATATGTAAACACTTTTCTGTGCTGAGAGCGCGTGCCAATCACATCGGTCACGTGACCAGAATGCTCACCTCTGCCTCCCGGCATTTAGAAGCTGTTAAAGGGCCAGGAGGCAGTGGCAGGAAGGGGTTAAAGTGATAATAAACCCAAAAATTTTGTATTTATTGCAGCTTACTAATCATTAAACATGGTGGCTGCATTTGTTTTTTTTTTTCCCCCTCTGCTTTCACCTGGTGATCTAGCCAGTAACAACATACATCTTGTATTAGAGTGCCTACACTCTGGATGAATGAGCACAGGGGGCACCTTTGGACACTAGCATTGTCAGTCTGGGGGGGGGTAGATTGAAACCAAGCTCCAGCTCACACTTTGTAATCATTACACTAAATCTTTTCCCTTTGGGATAAAGGTTTTACATGAAGAAAAGCAGATCATTATAAGCACCCCTGTCATTGGTAAATGGTTTGTCTTATCCCTGTAAACTGCTACATCTGCAAGAGAGCTTGTTCTTTTGCAAAAGAACAGACTTACTGGCTGTATCACCAGATCAAAATAAAAGCCTAAAAAAAAAAAATAAAAAAATAATGCAGCCATTTAATCTACGAATTTGTAAGCTGAAACATAATACATGTTTGCTTTTGGGTTTAACCATTTCAATACCGGACGTTTATACCCCCTTCCTTACCAGACCAATTTTCAGCTTTCAGCGCTCTCACACTTTGAATGACAATTACTCTCTCATGCTACACTGCACCCAAACAAAAAAATTTTATCATTTTTTTCACACAAATAGAGCTTTCTTTTGGTGGTATTTAAGAACCTCTGGGTTTTTTATTTTTTGCGACATAATTGAAAAAAGTTTTTAGTTTGTGATAAAATTTTGCAAATTAGTAATTTTTGTCCATAAATTTGGGCCAAAACCTATACTGCTACCTATCTTTGGTAAAAATAACCCAAATAAGTGTATATTATTTGGTCTGTGTGAAAGTTATAGAGTCTACAAACTATGGTGCAAATCATTGAAAATTGATCACACCTGATGCACTGATGGCCGATCTCAATTCTTGAGACCCTGAAATGTTGGGAAAGTACAAATACCTCCCAAATGACCCCATTTTGAAAAGTAGACATTCCAAGGTATTTAGCAAGAGGCATGGCGAGTTTTTTGAAGTTGTACTTTTTTCCCACAATTCTTGGGAAAATTAAGAAATTATTATTTTTTTTTTTTTTGCACAAAATTGTCAAAACAACAAGTTATTTCTCACACACAGCATATGCATACTTCCAATTACACCCCAAAAAAAAATTCTGCTACTGTCCCCGAGTATGGAGATACCACATGTGTGAGACTTTTTCACAGCCTGGCCACATAGAGAGGTCCAACATGCAGGGAGCACCGTCATGCATTTTAGGAGCAGAATTTTCACATCTAATTTCCTAACGACCTATTACACTTCTGAAGGCCCTGGAGCACCAGGACAATGGAATTACCCACAAAATGACCCCATTTTGGAAAGCAAACACCCCAACGTATAATCTATGAGGCATAATGAGTCTTTTGAATGGTTCATTTTTTTTCACAAGTCTTCGAAAAACGTGGAAAGAAAATGAAAACGCTTTTATTTTTACACAAAGTGGTCAATTTATAAGATAGTTCTAACACATAGCAAAAATTACCCCCCAAAATATATTCTGCTACTCATTCCGAGTATGGCGATGCCACTTGTGTGAGACTTTTTCACACCGTGGCCACATACATGCGTTCTAGGCGCATAAATTACACATAAAATTTAATTCATACCTATCACACTTCTGAGGGCCCCGGGGCACCAGAACAGTGGAATTACCCCCAAAATGACACCATTTTGGAAAGCAAACACCCGAGGTATATTCTATGAGGCATGGGCTGCAGATAGGTACTCAGGTATTCTGATGGGTTGCAGATAGGTACTTGGGTACTTTGATGGGCTGGAGACAGGTACTAGGGTAATCTGATGGATTGGTAAAAAGGTACTCAGGTATTCTGATGGGCTGCAGATAGGTACTCGGTTACTCAGATGGGTTGGTGACAGGTACTCAGGTAATCTGAAAGGCAGGTGACAGGTACTCGGGTACTCTGATGGGCTGGTCACAGGTACTCGGGTACTCTGGTGGGCAGGTAACAGGTACTTGGGTACTCAGGTGGGCAGGTACTCGGGTACTCAGGTGGGCAGGTGACAGGTACTCAGGTACTCTGATGGGCTGGTGACAAGTACTCGGGTACGCTGATGGGCTGGTGACAGGTACTCGGGTATTCTGATGGGCAGGTGTAAGATACTCGGGTACTCCGACGGACAGGTGACAGGTCCTCGGGTACTCTGATGGGCAGGTGACAGGTACTCGGGTATTCTGATGGGCAGGTGACAGGTACTCGGGTATTCTGATGGGCAGGTGACAGGTACTCGGATACTCTGATGGGCAGGTGACAGGTACTCGGGTATTCTGATGGGCAGGTGACAGGTACTCGGATACTCTGATGGGCAGGTGACAGGTACTCGGGTACTCTGATGGACTGTGATTGACAGCCGGTCACGTGGTAAAGAGCCAAATCCATTGGCTCTTTACACGGATCGGAGCTGGGCTTTGTCCGAGGGACAAGCCTCAGCTCCGATCGCCGCGCTGCGCGCCCCCAGGGCCGCGCGCCCCCAGGGCCGCGCACGAGAGGTTCGTTAGTGACCGGCTGTGATTGGACACAGCCGGTCACGTGGTAAAGAGCCAATTTTATTGGCTCTTTACCCCGATCTGGGGGGGACACAACCCCCCGGCAGACAAGCGATCCGTGATCGCCACTCTGCGGGACCCTGGATCGAGGGACAGTCCCTGCCGACGTCATTTTACTATGACTCGGTAGGGAAGTGGTTAATACTGCTTTAAATTGGTTTTCAAGTAAAAAAAAAAAAACACCTGCAAGAGAAAGGCATAATGAGCTAGTATGCATCGCATATTAGCTCATTATGAAATGCTTACCTTAGATCGGCGCTGTAGCAGCGGTCCCTGAGCATCGCTGTGGCTGGTGACATGCTGTGTCCGTCGTCTTCTGGGATCCCAGGCACCGACCAATCACAGCGCGGACTCCAACACTGTGATTGGCAGGAGCCTCGCTGACACACCCACACGTGTGCAGGAGCCGCCATTTATGGCACACTTCGTGAAGAAACGCCCCAGTTGGGCCGTTTCTTCACTGCGCATGTGCCGATGACGACGGCACATGCAAATACAGGGAATATCTCCTAAACGTTGCAAGTTTAGGAGATATTCCCGGGACCTACAGGTAAGCCTGAATATAGGCTTACCTGTAGTTTAAAAGTGGTTGTCATGACTTGACAACTACTTTAATGTGTTCTTAAACATCAATGTAGGGACAATGGGCCACCAATATACTGTAATACTTCTGTTCTGGATTATTGATTTTGGGCTGTTTTTTCCCCCATTAGATTCAAATCTCTGTGATGTGTTAAGTTTATAATTGACTTGCAGTTACATGCCCTCTTAGTAGAAATAAAAACCTGACAGGCTCTATCTGACCTGACCCACTCTACCCAAAACTAAATAAAAAGGTTACAGCATATGAAAAGCTCTTATTCTATCCAAATGCAACCTCATAAAGACAAACCTTGGCAAACCTTTGCCTTGCTCTTGTCTCTTCTTTGTCACTTGTTGCATAACCTGCTCCCAGTTTATATTCCTTCTTGATACATTCAGAATCTGACGAAGGGTTGGTTTGAGTCCTGAATCCTTGTCACCGTCGCTCTTACGATGACCACTTTTGTTTCTAATGCGACGTGCGCTGTTGAGGTTTGGCTCCGGAAGATGTGTTCCAGGTTTGCTTCTCAAACTAATATGCCTAGTTAGATCTCTCTGGAGGGAAACAGGAAGTCCAAGCTTGCTCAGTTCTGGTAATATTGGATTAGAAGAATGGGCAGCACTTTTCTGAAGTTCAAGATCAGAAACATTTTCAAAATTTTCACAGTCATTAAAGTCTTGAGATTGCAGAGAATTGCTATTATCACCACTATCATGAGATTCATTGGTCACTGCACTTTTCTCAGTAGATTTTGCAATAAATAGACCATAATTGTCAGAATGGATTGTGATTTGCTCCAAAGATTTTGTGCTATCATCTGCCTTGGAAGAGATATTTTTATCAGAGCTATCACTAGGCAACTCTACTACAGTTTCTGTTTTAGGTGCATTACTGAAGAAATCATCATCACTAGCGTCTTCTAAGATCTCATCAGAAGAAACGCCATTTTGAAAAAGGTCATTTTTTGCCTCAGTTCTGTCAGTCTTTGGATCACTAGGTTCTCTACTCAAAGATAGGTTGTAACAGCTGTGCATGACCTGGCTATTATGCAGCATCTCTTTTGCTTTGTGCAATACCTCACTAAGGGTTTCCTCTGGCTCTTTTTTGCAAGTCTCTTGTGCCTCCTCGCTGTTTTTTGTGCTCCTAGCTGCACTGTGAAATTTGGAAATACTATTGGATCTAATGGTTTCTAAATTGAGAGCACTTAGCCGACTTTGTCTCTCACCAAAAGGTGGAAATGACAATTTTACACCTTTTAAAGGATTCTTTTGATCCTTTTTCAAAGCTAAAGCTTTATCATCTGGGATGTTGCGAAGTGGGGATTTTAAGGAAGGCATACGAGAGCTCCTCAGCTCCGTGAAGTCACTTTTCTTGCCAATAGACTGCTCAGCTTGCATATCTTCTGCCACCTTCTGTTTGGCTAAATTGTCATTTTGGTCTGCTTGTAGTTCTCCACTCTTTGTCTCCTCTGAGGAAGGGGTGACATTTTGGTCAGCAACTGGTGGAACATTTTGATCTGAGCCCTTCTGTGATGGATATGGAGACCACCTGTGCTGTTTGTCTTTTATAAGGCTGTTCTTCTCAGAGGGAAGTGTAGGTTTTGTTTTGGATGATGTTGAATCTGAGCTGTCAGATGTTCTGAAGTCTATAAAGTTTTCTATGTGGTTATCGCTAGTAAAATCGTCTGTCTTGTTTGAAAAGTTATCTAAATTTGCACAAACAGTTGTGCTGCTTGTAACTTTTTCAGCATTTTTCCACTTGAATCTTTCTTTGGAAAAATTATTTGATGTGTTACTTTTAATTGACCACCCAGAATTCTGGTCCAGAGCAGTATCACAGTGTCTTTGTGGCCAATTTCTGCCTTGTGGAAATGTCTCAACATTGCCACAGAAGTTCCACTGGTTATTATTGTAAGAATAAGGTGGCAAGTTTCCACCACAGTTTCTAGGATGCTGGTTAGGAAAATTTCCTTTTCCCTCTGGTTGCCAGTGAAAACCTCTGCCTGTACCTCTTTGGTGCCAACTAGTTGCCCCCCCTGCGGTTAAATGCCATGAGTCTTCTACTCTGACATGGACCAACTGTCGAGTGGTCTGACTGCTCATATGCCATCCAGCTCGCCCCCTTGGACCAGGGAGATGCCGATTAGAATTGAGGCTTAATGCAGAATGCAGGAAATTCTGTCTAGGGTTGTTGAAGCTCTCCTTTTGCAATTGCCAGCTCCTTTCCGGCAAATCTTGCTGCCAGTCTTGCCGATTTATAACTGGATGTGGTAGGCGTTCATTTCTTCTCTGATATTCTTGATCTTTGGAGATACCGCAGGTATCATCTTGCCTAACAGAAAACAAAACAACAATTAATATAATTTACCATGACTAAGCAACCTAAATTTTCTGATGACATTAAATACAATAAAGGACAACTCACAGTAAAATGCCTCTCAAAATTAGTTTACTGGGCGACACAGCTGACCTCTGGAGAACTAGCCCTATATGTCAAAATGTGCATGCAAAGCAAAAAGTTTGCAACAAGTGCAAAGTTCATGTTCCATGGTGTTCCAGAAGAGCAAGTTTCAAAAATGACCACAGAAAAATGATAAAAGTTGTGCCAATGTGGCTCTAAATAAAAAAAAAAAAGGCAAAGTATAAAAAATGCAAGGTTACTTTTTATGTATCTTGCCAAAAAAAATGTACAGTGTGTTGAATAAGCATGTAAAAGATATTGAGTGGAATGCATAATGGGTGTCTTTTCACATACAAGTACATGCATCAGTCGGAGCCCCGCATCAGTCAGAACGCCTTTCTTGTGAACTCTCACCCTTATGCTGCCCCCACACTAACAGGTGAATGGCGGAGAAGTTTTTAGTAGGGGTGAGCAGAGCCTGATGGAAAACTGAGACTAGTTCACCATCAGACCCTCCTTACTTTTGATTGACAGTGCATGGCAGAGGGAAGATCCACAGCTGCTATTAAGTCCAACAATTGCTTTCAAATCTGCTCACTGCTGTGTGCTATCTATCGTAATTAAGGCAGACCTAATGGGGAACTAAAGAAAACTACAAGGGGGCCAGGCACATCCAGGGCACCAAGAAACACAAAGGTGGTGGGCAATGGTATAATATAATGTATCATACACCCCATCCTGAGCTGCAGCACCCAAACTCAAAAGGACAAGGTGAAAGATAGGACAAAAAAATCATGGAGAGTGCGGTGGAACAACAGGGGAGGGGTAAAAATAAAAATATGAATATCTATATACAGGTAGTCCCCAGGTTACAAACAAGATAGGGTCTGTAGGTTTGTTCTTAAAACGGTTGTATACCTGTATAAAATAAATAAATAAATAAACCTGTAAGAGAAAGGCATAATGAGCTATAATAGCATAATGTGCACCGCATACTAGCTCATTAAGAAATGCTTACCTCAGAACGAAGCTCCGACGGGTCCGCTCGGTCCCCGCAGAGGGAGCAGACATGTTCCCTTCGGGGATCCTTCCAGGTAGGCGGCTCCGGCGCCGTAAGTGGCCAGAGCCGCGAGACGTCACTCCCGCGCATGCGTGCTGGAGCCCGTCTTTCCTGCAAGGTCCGGCGCTATCCACCGGGCCTTTGCCGGGACCTCATACCACATGTGCAGTGACGTCAATGGCTGCATTTAGGGCGAATAGCTCCTAAACCATGCAGGTTTAGAAGATCAAGGGATTTTATTAAAACTTACCGTAAAATCCCTTTCTCCGAGTTCACTGACAGACGCAGCTCTTCATGACGTGTGGGTTTATGCTTGTCCCACTAGGAGTTAACTAGGCAGGGAAAAGAACAGCTGGCGTCCTCTCTTCCCACATAAACCCTCTCCATAGTATAGCTCAGCAGTTCGTACACAAGCCGTACAGAGAACAGAGCACAGAGGGGTGGGTGCTGCGTCTGTCAGTGAACTCGGAGAACAGCAAGTTTTAATAAAATCCATTTTTCTCCTATCGTTCACTGACAGACGCAGCTCTTCATGACGTGTGAGGATGTCCCCAAGCTGTGTCAAAAAGAGGGGTGGGTAAACGCTAACAACAGTACCCAACAGAACCTCTAAGGAGGCGTCAGACGCGCCTACACTGCCGCCTGCAAAACTTTGCGGCCAAAAGCAGCACCCGAAGATGCAAACACATCAACTTTATAAAACTTAGTGAAAGTGTGAACCGAGGCCCAAGTGGCCGCCTTGCACACCTGTGACACCAAAGCCTGGTGTCTGAAAGCCCAGGAAGTGCTAACAGCCTGGGTAGAATGAACCATGCCCGGAAAGGGAGGAACCTTGCCCCGAACAGAATACGCATGGGTCACGGTCTGTCTGATCCAACGAGAAATCGTAGCCGACGAGGCCGCCAAACCTTTGCGCGGACCCTGTCAGCACAAACAAGGCATCAGCTTTTCGAAAAGAAGCTGTAGCAGCCAAATACACTCGTAAGGCCCTCACTACGTCCAAAGCATGCAACTCAAATTCTTTTGGGTGCGATGGACGAGGGCACAATGAAGGGAGAACAATATCTTCATTAACGTGAAAAGAAGAAACCACCTTCGGAAGAAAGGAAGGAGAGGGTCGCAAGACCATCTTATCTTTATGCAGGACCAGGTAGGGAAACTTGCACGATAGTACTGCTAATTCAGACACCCGTCTGGCGGAAGTGATGGCTACTAAAAAAGCCACCTTCTGCGACAGCAGTTGTAAGGAAATCTCCCTGATATTCTCATAAGGCGGTTTCTGAAGTACAGAAAGCACCAAATTCAGATCCCACGGAGCCATTGGAGCCTTCACCCGAGGCGCCACATGTCGCACACCGTGAACAAAGGTACGAATCAACGAGTGCAAAGCCAAGGATCTCTGGAAAAGAATTGACAGAGCCGATATCTGGCCCTTGAGAGTGCTCAAAGCCAGTTTTTTGTTCAGGCCCTGCTGCAAAAAAGTCAGGCCCCTGGACACGACATAAGAGCGAGGGTTATGACCCTCCGCCTCGCACCAAGCTATATAAGCCTTCCAGGTGCGGTGGTAAATCTTGCGAGAAGTACATTTGCGAGCCTTCAACAATGTAGGGATCACTGAGTCAGCGACTCCCCTGTCTCTTAGCACCTGTGAATCAATAGCCAAGCCGTCAAAGCCAGCAAGGGTAAAGCAGGGTGCAAGATGGGCCCCTGAGACAGAAGATCGTCTCACAGCGGGAGCCGCCAAGGGGCGTCTGCCACCATTTGCACAACGTCGGCGTACCAAGCGCGCTGAGGCCAATCTGGAGCCACCAGGATTATTGGTATCCCCTCCGCCACTAATCTGCGTATCAATCGCGGTAACAGTTTTATCGGAGGGAAGGCGTACAGAAGGCGGTAACGGCCCCAGGGGGCCACCAAAGCGTCCGTGTCCACTGCCAACGGATCCTTTGTTCTGGACACAAAGGTCTCCACCTTGTGATTGAACCGAGACGCCATGAGATCCACGTCCGGCATCCCCCATCTGCGGCAAATCTGGTTGAACACCTCCGGGTGGAGAGACCACTCTCCTTGGTCCAGCGTCTGGCGACTGAGAAAGTCCGCCTGCCAGTTCTCCACACCTGGAATGTAAATGGCGGAGATTGCCGGAACGTGACATTCCGCCCAACGCAGTATTAGAGCTGCCTCCGCCGCAGCTGCTGGACTCCTTGTGCCGCCCTGATGGTTCACATACGCCACTGCTGTGTCATTGTCCAACTGAATTCGAATCGGACGACCCTGCAATCTCACTGTCCAGTGAAATAGGCACAATCTGATTGCTCTCAGCTCCAGTACATTGATGGGGAGGCGAGCCTCCTATGCCGACCAATGGCCCTGGGCAGACAGTTGCCCCAGGATCCCTCCCCAGCCTGAAAGACTGGCATCCGTGGTGATGATCACCCACTGAAGGGGCAGGAACGACTTCCCCTGAGTCAGGGCCGAGTCCCGAAGCCACCAGGTCGGAGACGCCCTGGTCTGGGAGCTCAGACGAATCAGAAGGTCCAAGGACAGAGGTAACCTGTCCCACCGAGCCAGAATTGATCGCTGAAGGAGACGAGTGTGACTCTGGGCGAATGGTATCGCCTCGAAAGAAGAGACCATAAGCCCCAGCACCCGCATACAGAACCGTAATGAAGACCGATGGTGCGACAGGAGGGTTCGCACTGCCGACTGCAGAGAGCAATTTGGCTGGAGAGTAGGGGTGTTGAAAATAATCGGCGCATCGATGCATCGCGATTCAGCATTGCTCGATTCTGCATCGATGCAGAGGCCAGCTGACGTCATTGCGGCTCCTCCCCCTTGTCACATTCATCTTAATGGCAGCTTAGCAGACATACCTGTCCCCCTCACACACGGACATCAGTGATCCCGGTCGTCCTGTGACACTCCATATTACCCGGCATGCTCCTCTCCGTGTGGCCGGCACTTCCTCCTTCCCAGCGTGCTTCGCGGCCCCTCACTCAGACTCCTTCCGGCAGCGGGGCTCTGATGGTCGGATTGTGTGTGAGGTTGGAGCGGCTCTCCGGGGAAGATGCAGGAGCTAATCGCCTGTGTGGATCACATCCGCTTCGACCTGGAGCTGGCTGTGGAGCAACAACTGGGGGCCCAGCCGCTCCCCTTCCCCGGCATGGACAGTGAGTGTCTGTAGTGTATGTGTGTCTGATCACTGGAGGGTGCTCTCCTATACTCACCTACCTGTGTGCTCCCTACCCCCACCATCTCTACCTATAGGGCTGTGCCCATTATTAGACCCCCCACCATCTCTATCTGTAGGGCTGTGCCCATTATTAGACCCCCCCCACCATCTCTACCTATAGGGCTGTGCCCATTATT
>BLSH010349043.1:513290-526178 GCA_018402905.1 Glandirana rugosa | reverse complement strand
AACCCGGCATGCTCCTCTCCATGTGGCCGGCACTTCCTCCTTCCCAGCGTGCTTCGCGGCCCCTCACTCAGACTCCTTCCGGCAGCGGGGCTCTGATGGTCGGATTGTGTGTGAGGTTGGAGCGGCTCTCCGGGGAAGATGCAGGAGCTAATCGCCTGTGTGGATCACATCCGCTTCGACCTGGAGCTGGCTGTGGAGCAACAACTGGGGGCCCAGCCGCTCCCCTTCCCCGGCATGGACAGTGAGTGTCTGTAGTGTATGTGTGTCTGATCACTGGAGGGTGCTCTCCTATACTCACCTACCTGTGTGCTCCCTACCCCCACCATCTCTACCTATAGGGCTGTGCCCATTATTAGACCCCCCACCATCTCTACCTGTAGGGCTGTGCCCACTATTAGACCCCCATCATTAGATCTGTGTATTGTCTGTGCAGCTGTATGATAATCTCTGAAAACTTTGTAATAAAGGAACAAGCACTGGCCTTGTCTTTGGTTTCATGTGTCCTCCTGTGCTCTATGTCTTGGGTACACTCTGTTAGTGTGTCATTCCAAAGCCCACTTTTGTCATTTTTGAATAATGTGAGGGAGGTTTACCCTTTTTGTTTTTTGCGGTTTATGTCCCATTGGGTGGATTTCCCTTCACTTCCTGTCCTGGAGACACAACAGGAAATGAGACAAAATCTCCCCACAGGCCACATGCTCACTGGATGGGTGTTCGGGAAGTGATATTCTGTTTTTCGATCACAAGGAGGGTTTTACATTGTAGTATCATGCCACAATCATGTGCTCCTGGGTTGGCACTCGGCCATGTCCATGAATACAAGGAGTCCAGCACACTCAATGAGACCCAGTCAATCATAGGAGGGTGCCCTGGTGAAATGGCGGATGATGCTGCTAAAAAGTCCGTCCATTCGGAGATATCACTGGATCAGTTAGATCTCTTATGCCCATAACAGTCCGGCCCCCCCACAGTTAGAACACGCCCAGGCAACACAGTTAACCCCTATATCTCCCCCTGCAGGTTAACCCCTTCACTGCCAATGACATTTACACAGTAATTAGTGGATATTTAAATTTCTGATCGCTGTATAAATGTCATTGGTCCCAAAAAAATGTGAAAATGGTCCGACATGTCCGCTGCAATATCGCAGTACCGCTAAAAAACGCAGATCGCCACCATTACTAGTAAAAAAAAAACAAAAAAAAAAACCCATAAATGAATTATCATAATCCGTAAACTCGGCCACTTTTGCGCAAACCATTCAATAAACGCTGAATGTGATTTTGTTTTTACCAAAAATACGAGGAAGAATATAAAATCAGCCAAAACCAATGAAAACATGTTTTTTTATATTTTTTTTGGCTTTGTATTTTAGCAAAAAAAAATTATTTTTTTGCAAAATTGTCACTCTTTTTTTGTTTATATCGGCGATCAGAAATGACGCAGGAGGTGATCAAATACCACCAAAAGAAAGCTCTATTTGTGGGGAAAAAAAGGACGCAAATTTCGTTTGGGTACAACGTTGCACGACCGCGCAATTGTCAGTTAAAGCGACACAGTGCCGAATCGCAAAATGTGCTCTGGTGCTAAAGTGGGAAATCCTTCCGGGGCTAAAGTGGATATTGTGAGGAGGGTTGGATCAAGATTGCGATCTTTTAACGATTAATCGTGCAGCCCTAATTCCTTTCCCTTGCCATGTTTGGTAGGTGTAATAGCACACACTCTTTGACTCTCCCTGCATGAAGATGCCCTGGGGTGGTTCCTTGATTATTCTGGTATTGCATCAGGCAATGTTATAAGATTGGCCACTGGGGTCTTAAAGAGGTGTTCAGGCCCCTCCATGAAAAATTAAATGTCAGCAGTTACAAATACTGTAGCTGCTGACTTTTAATATTAGGATACTCACCTGTCCAGGGTTCACACAATGTCGGAACCCGAGACGTTTTTCAGATCGGCTGTCAGGTGTTGCCACCGACATTCCTAGTAAGGGAAACAGGCAGTGAAGCCTTTTGGCTTCACAGGCGGTACCCTACTGCGCATGTACGAAGCGTGCCGAGCTTTCTAATTGGCCCGGCGGGGGAGGAAGGCTGCACTTCTGAGGGACAACAACGTCTCTGGAAGTGGGGAAGGGGGACCTGTCACAAACAGGTACCCATTCCCCCCTCCCCCCTGAAGGGTGCCAAACGTGGCACCGGTGTGGGGGGGGGGGGGGGTTCAGAGAGACAGGTACTTTTGAGTGGAACTCCGTTTTAAGCTGGCCATACAGAAGTCGAAACAGGGCCAGTACAACAGGGCCTGGCTGAATTTCAATCCATCTACCGATTGACTTCCATACAACCAGCCTGTTGGATTTTCCCCACTTGAATAGATATAGCTGGCAGTGCTGATCAGTGTATTCTGAAGGCAGCGCAGTCTCCCTGTTGCCAGAATACAATGATACTGCAGTGAAGGATCCCCCCATCCACATCAAGTATGTGGATCGGGGAATCCGGTCATTTTTTTTTCCCCCCAAGTTGAAAAAAAAACAACTCATGTATGGGCTGCCTAAGTCAAGCTTTTTGTAAAAATGTTTAATAAATAGAATTAAAAAAAAATAAAATTCTGTGATCCCTTTTAGTTAAATATACCATGGAATGCATTTTGTTATATCTGATAAGTGCAAAAAAAAAAAAAAAAAAAAGAAGGGGGGGGGGGTGTGTACCGGAGGCGGCTACCTTTCATTTTTTCCTGCTTATCAGTGCCTAATCCTCCTGCAGACAGCAGTATAACTCGACAGTTTAAAAATTCTTTAAAAATATTTTACGATGAGTACAAAAATCTGTTTCAAAAGCCAGGATTGCCTGAGTACACGTGTGCAGCTTAAAAACACTGGTCTTACTAAGCATATGCAGTTTGTGAACCTGGAGTGTCTCATCACTGAGCATGTGCCAACAGGATAGTGCCAGTTCAACCCTGGCTGTGCAAGTAGACAGAGATTACAGAGCTACCACACCATTAGGGAAGGCGAGATCATAGGGGGCTTAAAATGTTACAGGATTTCAATCAGCAAGGCATACAAAAACAGATAAACGTGTACATGAAAGAAACTGGAGACAGATATAATACATTATATTGCACAGTGCAGGGTCTCCCTGACAGAAAGGTCTAATATATAGTTCTGTATCCTGCAAGAAGCATGTCACATCACCTACAAAGAGTAAAGGAACATCTGTATTGGTGACAATCGATAAACCTGATTGGCTGTAAGGGATAAAACAACTCATACAGTCACACATAAGTTATAATCTCACACAAACATTTATTTGGCATATCTCTTGGCACCTGTGCGTACACAGCAATTTGCATACATCAGCATAGCTTCCAGCCTTACAAATAATTTTCCAAGTAACAGCTTCCAAGTCAGTATATGCAAGTACATATACAAATATGCAATTTGGTAAACTGATAGGTTGTCTTTAATAACGTGAATAAAAAACAAATGCAATGATAAAACACATTACCATAAGCAGCCTATAGTACATGAATACATGACAAAAGATAGCATCTTCCCACCAGAAAAAAAGCTGGCCAAGGATATTTCCATACTAATAGAGTACTAATAGAGACAATTCTTGTTTCAGTTATATAGTATAGAACCCATATGAATTAAAAAAAGATACATATATACTTACTGGGTTTGCTCCCTCCTTTGGTTAATTAACTGGGTGAGCTCCTTATCAAAGTATTCTTCATCATCCTCCTCCTTTGATCCCTCTTTGTCCCAGGCATAAACTTTATCCTTGTGTCCTTGGCTGGATATGTGCTTGGCATAGGTTGAAAGGCCCACCACGGTCACTCTGCAAACTCGGCACTCATGGCTGCAGTCCCTGGGGATAGAGGCAAAAGAGGGTTGCTCAATTCTTCCAATAGGCATTGCTGAAAAAAGGCAGGCTATGCTGTGTCCTCTAAGAGCAGGGTCTCCTTGACTGTTGCTGCCTCACCAAGTAACTTTCTGGCACAGAGAAAGTTTCTTTAAAAGGCTGCTATACTGCTTTATCTTGTTATTTTGCAAATGTAGTTTTAAGAAATCGTATATTTGAAAAAAAAAAAAAAAATCCAGGATAGATTTTTCTCCAACAATTAAGAGGCAAAGCTTGTTAAGGAAAAGAAAAGAAAAAAAAAATCTTCTTTAATTGTTGTACTGAAAATCATGCCCATAGAGGACACACAGCATGCTGGATGGCAACCCAGGCAGGGGAGGTGGGCTACAGAGCTAGATGTCTCAGCTCTGAAGCCCAAGCATGGTGTCAGCTGCTGTGAGAGCTGCCTCACTGACAGATTTCACTTTTATTTCTAGCATCACACTCTGCCCACAAACTCAGAAAGGGCATGAGGGGGGTGGGATGCTAGCCAATCACTATGGAGAAACAAGAGCCTAGACAGCTGAAACGCAGGTTGGGAATTTGAAAACTCTGGCTTCACAGCTGATGAAAGGGACTGCCTAGTATTAAACACACTTAAAATGGCTACAACAAACTATGCATTATGCTACAGAAGCACATGAGTCACAACAGATGGAAGAGCACAAATGGATCAATCTGTGCAGAAAGTGACATTGGCATCAGGAACCAGCATACCCAAAAGACTTCTTATAGTAACAGACAGACAAGCAGACACACGTACTGTGTAAGCACCTTTAGCTCAAATGTGGCACAATTCTTTTTTCTGGATAGTGTGAATGGGTTTGAGCTTCTGATTGGATTTTATTGCCCACTGGGTTTACATCAGGGAAAATAATTATTTGAACCCCAGCAGATTTTGTAAGTTTGCCTCACTAAATGAAGGGTTATTCATTTTTATTATAGGTGTGTTTTAAATGATAGAGACAGTATATCAACAAATATATATATATATATATATATATATATATAAAACAAATGCTATAAATGGAGTTGCAGTTCAGTGAGTAAAATAAGTATTTGGTCTCCTATCAACCAACAATAATTCTAGCTCCCACAGACTGGCAACAGTATGTGCTCATGCAGTACACATATTAGTCCTGTCAATTTAAGAAGGTGCTCCTAACGACAACTTGTTATGTATATAAAAGACACTGGTGCACAAAAACATTTTTCTTCCATTAAGCCTAGGTTCACATTGGAGCGATTTGGCACGCGATTTGACATGTCAAATCGCATGCCAAATTGGCAGCAATTGCTGGCAATGGCACCGTCCAAATCGGTGCGACGCCACACCGATTCCCAAAAGTAGTTTCTGTACTACTTTTGGCAACTTCGGGTAAGATTTTCATAGACATCTGTGCAGCAACCTGCACAGATGTCTCTGAAATCACCCCCAAAGTCGAGACTGACATGCGGGAATGAAATTGTGCAAACTCGCACAATTTCATTCCCGCTGTCAGTGTGAATTCTTAAACCTCACCATCATGGTCACGACCAAAGAGCTGTCAAAGGAGGTCATTTCCATAGACACCTGTGCAGCAACCTGCACAGATGTCTCTGAAATCACCCCCAAAGTCGAGACTGACATGCGGGAATGAAATTGTGCGAACTCGCACAATTTCATTCCCGCTGTCAGTGTGAAATCTTAAACATCACCATCATGGGCAAGACCAAAGAGGTCAGGGACAAGATTATAGACCTGCACAAGGCTGGAATGTGCTACAAGACCATCAGCAATAAGCTTGGTGAGAAGGAGACAACGGTTGGAGCGATTTTTCGCAAATGGAACAAATACAAAATCGCCATCAATCAATCGCCCTCAGACTGGAGCTCCAGGCAAGATTTTGCCTTATATGGTAAGGAAGATCATGAGAAAAGTGAGAGATCAGCCCAGAACTACACGGGAGAAGCTTGTGAATGATCTCAAGGCAGTTGGGACCACAGTCCCCAAACAATCCAATGAGAACACATTACACAGCCATTGACTGAAATCTTGCAGCACATGCAAGGTCCCCCTCTTCAAGAAGGTACATGTACAGCCCATTTCAAGTTTGCCAATGAACATCTAAATGATTCAGAGAAAGATTGGAGGTAAGTGATGTGGTCAGATGAGAACAAAATTGAGCTCTTTGGCATTAACTTGACTCGCCATGTTTGGAGGAAGAAAAATGCTGACTATGACCCTAACAACACCATCCCTACAGTCAAGCACAGAGGTGGAAGCATTATGCTTTGGGCTGTTGCTCTGCTAAAGGTACAGTCCGACTTTGTCGCATTGAGGGGCCAATGGATAGGGCCATGTATTGTAAAAATTATTAACATTATAAAAAAAATATTTTCCACACTGTGTATATATACAGTATCTCGTAAAAGTGAGTACACCCCTCACATTTTTATAAATATTTTATTATATCTTTTCATGTGACAACACTGAAGAAATTACCCTTTGCTACAATGTAAAGTAGTGAGTGTACAACACACAGCCATTAATGTTTAAACCTCTGGCAACAAAAGTGAGAATGTGCAAATTGGGCCCAATTAGCTATTTTCCCTCCCCAGTGTCATGTGACTCGTTAGTGTTACAAGGTCTCGGGTGTGAATGGGGAGCAGGTGTGTTGAATTTGGTGTGGTCGCTCTCACTCTCTCATACTGGTCACCGGAAGTTCAACATGGCACCTCATGGCAAAGAACTCTCTTAAGATCTGAAAAAAAGAATTATTGCTCTACATAAAGATGGCCTAGGCTATAAGATTGCCAAGATCCTGAAACTGAGCTGCAGCATGGTGGCCAAGACCATACAGTGGTTTAACAGGACATGTTCCACTCAGAACAGGCCTCGTCATGGTCGACCAAAGGAGTCGAGTGCACGTGCTCAGCATCATATCCAGAGGTTGTCTTTGGGAAATAGACATATGAGTGCTGCCAGCATTGCTGCAGAGGTTGTAGGGGTGGGGCAGCCTGTCAGTGCTCAGACCATAGGTCGCACACTCCTTGAATTCATGCTGAGGAATAACTACTTCCAATTTTTGGGAGTATACTACCAACAACTGAGGGGGACATCCATTGGAGCACCCTGGGCCCCCTCTTATGCCTGCCTCCATCTTGGCCTATGGGAGCATGACCTGGTCTATGGGTCCTCAATGTACGTCAGCCACTGGCTGAGGTACACTTATGATGTCCTGATGATTTGGGGGGTGGTACGGTCCAACAACTTTATTTATGGAAGAGTTGAATAATAATAGGAATATCAAGTTGACCTATTCCCATCATGGTGAGGAATTGTCCTCTCTGGACCTAATGATTGGAGGAAGTGGGGACAAACTTGTTACTAAGACCTTCCGCAAGAAAACAGCAGCAAACACCCTACTCCATGACAGGAGCCATCATCCCCACTCTCCCATCCATAGTATTCTGGTGGCGCAATTCCTCAGGACTAAAAGAAACTGTACTCAGGACAAGGACTTCCAAACTGAGGCCACAGCCATGTATGGCAGATTCAGGGAAAGGGGCTATACACATCGATGCCTTATATTGGCTAAAAAGCATGCACAAAAAGGTACTCGGGGTGAAATTACTCCAAACTAAACCTCCAGAAAACTAAGATCATACGGCCCCTACAAGAATAATACCTAAATTTGGTTCACAATGGAACCAGGTCAATAACATTCTCAAACCTCATTGGCACATCCTTACTAGATCGCCAATACTTAAGACCATTGTAGGGGAGAGACCACTAATGACGGTGCGTAGGTCCAGGAATCTGGGGGACAGGCTCATGCACTCAGAATACAGTAGATCACAGAATTCCAATTGTTTAACTGATCGTCCACCCCTCAAGGGAATGCATCCACGTGGGAAGTGCTCTATGTGCAAATATGTGGATCGCACAGACGTGTTTAGTGATGCTGAGTCACAGACAGTATAAAATACAGAGCTTTATCAACTGCTCTACGACTCATGTCTTTTACATTCTTACCTGCCCTTGAGGCCTGGCATACGTGGGCAAAACTAAAAGACAGCTGAAGATCAGGGTAGGTGAACACGTCCAGAGCATTATTCAGAAGGATGACGAATGTCCAGTAGTACTGCACTTCCTGAAATGTCACGAGGAAAATCGAAGGGTCTCCGGGTAAAAGGAATTTATAAGTTGAATTAACCAGCTAGACAGGGGGGGGGGGGGAACTATGATAGGATCCTCATCCAAAAAGAAAAGAAGTGGATCTATAATTTACATTCCTTACATCCGCAGGGCTTGAACAACTAATGCAATATATCTGCATTCCTTGACCAAAAGGTGATCTACTCTGTTCCCCCCATTCATATACAGAAAGAGGGAGTGGAATGTTTCAGCTATAATCCCGAGACCAAGTGTGTGGTATCTAGCCTTTCCCTGATGTCATTTTTGTGAAATCATAGGGACATCTCAACATCCTTGTAAAAGCACCTCTATATGAATTATTCATGGTGGTAGGGTTCCTGCAATCTTGTTGAATCTCTGTATAGACTTGATTTTGCACCTGGAAATGTTAACTTTTGTTATGTTTTATGTTGCGATGGAAGCCAATGGGTAATGGGATGTATTGCCCTTTAAGTGGAGCGGAAATGATCAGATGTGATTTGCAGTCCCACACTTGAGATAAACTTAAGATAAAAGGCTCGACACAAGCCCTAACCCCTAGCTCAGAAGAAGTTTGTTGTGACGAATGAAACACGTCAGCAGGATGCCATTAGGCCCGTGATTACCAATCAGGGACTGCACACCACTGACCTCTTTGTTCCTCCAGGGGATTTTCAACAATCCCAGGCCTTCTGGCCAACAGCAGCTGGTTATGCCATCCAAGCGTGGTTACACCGCCTGAACTTACCTCCTTTATTCAACTTCTCAGTGAGTGGGGGTGGAACACCATACATGGATGATTAACTGAGTGGTGAGATCGTTTGCAATCATAACCCCATCAGGGGGGAGCCTCCAGACTCACCTAAAGTTCCCAAGATGTCCACTGAGTCCACAGTGTGCCCAGATGCATCTCAGTGAGTACACTGAACCAACAGGATCAGAAAGCCGCGGTCTGAATGGAAGTCAGTAATGTGGAAACTCCACAGCACACTGAAAATCCTTTTTCTCCTGCTGCAGTCAACCATAAGGTACTGTACTCATAGCTGGTTTTTATCCCGGACATACACAGAGACTAATATCTGTTCTTACCTGCTCCTGTTACCAACCTGTGAACTCTGTTGTTTTGACCTAATAATCCACACTATACTTAATTGCAGTTTTTGCCCCATTTGATCTTTCCCCCTATCCTGGTTATGGACTACAGCCTAGGCTAATCCAGGAAACCCACATAGAAATTTAGTGACTGCAGTCACCCTCTCTATTGGGCTAGTGCAATAGTACGAGTGATATGGATGTCTGTTCTGTGGTGTGCTAGTTTCAATAAAGATGACGTTATTTTTTAATGGAATACGTGGCGGAGGTTGGTAATTTTGTAACTTAGTATACACATTGTTACTTTGCTTAAATAACCAAAGCTCCTCTCTGATAATTGCATGGGGAACCTTCCTCATTTACACGTTAGCCTAATCTAGAGGAGCACACTCTTGCTCTCTCCTAATTGCTAAGAGTGAAGGGAATCTAGTAACCCTTCCAGGACAGCCCGCTGTCACTAGGGTATAAATTTCATTAGGGTGCAGGCTGTTAACATTTTTTGTTTTTGTCATACGCCGCACACTGCATCAAATTGGTCTGCATGGCTGTCGTCCCAGAAGGAAGCTTCTTCTAAAGATGATGCACAAGAAAGCCCTCAAACAGTTTGCTGAATACTAGCAAACTAAGGACATGGATTACTCGAACCATGTCCTGTGGTCTGATAAGACCAAGATAAACTTATTTGGTTCAGATGGTGTCAAGCGTGTGTGGCGGCAACCAGGTGAGGCGTACAAAGACAAGTGTGTCTTGCCTATAGTCAAGCATGGTGGTGGGAGTGTCATGGTCTGGGGCTGCATGAGTGCTGCCAGCACTGGGGAGCTACAGTTCATTGAGGGAACCATGAATGCCAACATGTACTGTGACATACTGAAGCAGAGCATGATCCCCTCCCTTTGGAGAATGGGCTGCAGGGCAGTATTCCAACATGATAACGACCCCAAACACACCTGTAAGACAACCACTGCCTTGCTAAAGAAGCTGAGGGTAAAGGTGATGGACTGACCAAGCATGTCTCCAGACCTAAACCCTATTGAGCATCTGTGGGGCATCTTCAAACAGAAGGTGGAGGAGAGCAAGTCTCTAACATCCACCAGCTCCGTGATGTCATCATAGAGAAGTGGCAGAGGACTCCAGTGGCAACCTCTGAAGCTCTGGTGAACTTCATGCCCAAGAGGGTTATGGCAGTGCTGGAAAATACTGGTAGCCCCTAAAATATTGACACTTTGAGCCCAATTTGGACATTTTCAATTAGTGGTGTACTCACTTTTGTTGCCAGAGGTTTAGACATTAATGGCTGCGTGTTGAGTTATTTTGAGGGGACAGCAAATTTACACTGTTATACAAGCTTTACACTCACTACTTTACATTGTAGCAAAGTGTGCTCATAAGTTTACATACCCTGGCAGAATTTATGATTTCTTGCCCATTTTTCAGAGAATATGAATGATAACACAAAAACGTTTCTTTCACTCATGGTTAGTGAAACAAAAAAAAAAAAAAAATAATAATAATAAAAAATCTATCCCCTATTTTGTAGACGCTATAACTTTTGCGCAAACCAATCAATATACGCTTATTGCGATTTTTTTTATCAAAAATATCTAGACGAATACATATTGGCCTAAACTGATGAAGAAATTAGTTTTTTTATATTTTTATTTGGGATATTTATTATAGCAAAAAGCAAAAAAATTATTGCCTTTATTTTTCAAAATTGTCGCTCTTTTTTTGTTTGTAGTGCAAAAAAATAAAAAAAACGCAGAGTTGATCAAATACCTCAAAAAGAAAGTTTTATTTGCGGGGGAAAAGGACATACATTTTGTTTGGGTACAGCGTTGCAGGACTGCGCAATTGTCAGTTAGAGCGACGCAGTGCCGTATCGAAAAAATGGCTTGGTCATTAAGGGGGTAAATCGCGTGGGCACCTGTCAGTTTCGGATGAAGTGAGCCGCAGTGGGAAGTGGGGGGTGAATCATATTTCGGTGCATCACACAGCCCCCTTTTTTTTTGTCAACTTTATTTGAAGTGCACGTAGTGGCCCTTCATTTTTGTTATTGTGCAGCAAGGCGGTGTGTTGCACTACTGTGCGGTGACATGCGGTGCCTACCTGTGTGCTGCAATAAAATGCAGCAATTTTTATGTGCCCTAGTGGTGACTACTGTTGTTCTAGTGCGGAAAAATGCCAGTCACAACACTATGTGTGAATGAGCTCACAAGTGTGAATATCAGAGAAGTATCTATTGTGTCATGTCAGCATTATAATAGATATGGATTAAATCCTGCACATCCTCAAATATCATCAAAATAGTATAAAAGTGTAGCACTAGGTTGTATCTCAAATCAATATATAAAAAGTGACTGAAATAAATCATATAAAAAGTCCATCAGTGTGAATCCTTTAAAGTATCCACGTGCTTAGAAAATAAGTCCAATAAGTATTCAGTGTTAAGGGTTGTCTTCCACCAGGTCACCAAGTGTCCACCACCGTAAGTATCTAAATACTCTTACCAGAGGCAGATGTTAATTTCACATTGGGATCTATTCCAGACATAAATCATATAGCTCGCGAGAGTATATCCACCTTTTAATTCCTTTAGGCAGCCTCTGTGATAATTTGACCGGGGTAGGGTACTTGATTTAATCTCTCCTCGTTATCAAGCATCAGCCGGGACACCCATGAAATATAAAAATGGTCCGCACATAGTGTAATAACGTAATAACAATCGGTTTATTAAAAGAAGAGATGCACTCACATGTTCCAAATGTAAAAGAAAGCGATATGGAATTCCAGATCAAAATTGCGCAATGGAGAGGTGTGGGGCTCACAGTCACCCGACGAGTTTCTTCTACCAAGACTTCCACTAGGGTGGAAGACAACCCTTAACACTGAATACTTATTGGACTTATTTTCTAAGCATGTGGATACTTTAAAGGATTCACACTGATTGACTTGTTATATGATTTATTTCAGTCACTGTTTATATATTGATTTGAGATACAACCTTGCGCTACACTTTTATACTATTTAGCATTATACAAAGGACTGCATTTGAAAAATGTGTTACAATGTAATTAGCCATTTGTATGTACGTATTTCAATGTATTCCACAATCATATGGTGTAGGTGTTGCTGGTGACTGCTGCTTGTGGCTGGGGCCTTTCAGGGTTCACAGGATTAGGGGAATTCATCAGAGGGAACCCTTTGCAGGAAATGCGATGCAAGAAAAGGTTGTTAGCAGCAACCCAATTTATTTAAAAGACTGTGGAAGCAAATTTAAAGTGATACCAAAACCTTGTTTTTTTTTTTTCTTTAAAAATAACGAACATGTTACACTTACCTGCCATGTGTAATGGTTTTGCATAAAGCAGCCCAGATCCTCCTCTCCTTGGGTCCCTCTTCGGTACTCCTGGCTCCACCCTGCTGTCGAGTGCCCCCCCACAGCAAGCAGCTTACCTAGGGCATTTGGCACCCAAGGCAGATCCTATATCTGCCCCCCCCCCCCCCAACAAAAAAAAATCACAGCGTTGAAGCTTGTCACTCAAAAAGGAGCAGGAGCTTGGTGGGTGGATGGAGCCAGGATAGGATTGGGTGGGGGGGGTGAGTGGATGGAGGCGGGATGGGAAAGGGGGGGTGGATGGAGATGGGATGGGATTGGGGGGGGGGGAAAGGGTAGGGCGGAGGTAGGTGAGTGGGGGGGGTGGGTTAGGATAGGACCGAGGTAGGTGGGTGGTTCGAGGA
>BLSH010349043.1:490455-513278 GCA_018402905.1 Glandirana rugosa | reverse complement strand
AAAACAAAGCACCCCCTAGCACATATCCTCTAACCCCCCCCCCCCCCACCTCCCTAAAATCACTCCTGGCAGCACAAAACTTCAGCCCTTTGAGTGGATAGACAGATGCAACTTATGTAGGAGGATTTGTCTTATCTCTGTGCATCACCCAAGGTTAATCACTTCACTGGGTACATGTAAGGGTTTACAACCACTTTAATCTTAATGCTGGTCATCTTGTTCTGGTCAAACCCTTTGACGCCATACACATTTTGTTCCTTGTGTTGCCTATTACATCACTCACAAACACACCACTTACCACTATTCTGAATTATTCATTCAAGGAACATGCATGTATTTGCTGGTAATCTTAGATCCAGCAGGAAATAAATGCACCAGGATCTCCTAATATGTACTGGTTGCTAAACTCTGAACGATATCTGACCTTAGGGGGGAAAAAAAAAACAGCAACAGCAGTGATGTTCTTAGAAAGCAACAGCCTGTATATCTGAAGAAAGAGTGTAGGAAGGGTGATGAAGAGTTTTATAGATGAGCACATATTTGAAACTAGCAATCTTCTGTGACTGAGCCTTCCCTAGAACAGCTGCCATGTAAACCAGCAGCAGCTGTTCTGCAAATGGAGAAATCTCACACATTTCAATCATATACTGTAGATCTTAGCTATTTCACACTTTTTTTAATTGCAAGTTCGATAACAGCTGTGCATATACACATGCATGACGTAGTGATGGACAAGAGGATTTATCCATATATAAGTATTCTTTAGGGATAGGACATGTTACATGTCTCTTACCTGCCCCTTAGATTTTCCAGTTCCCGGTGATGAAGCATGCTACGCATGTGCTCCTCCATTTCCTGTGCAAAAATTAAAATGTGCAAAGTTATATACTGTAAGATTTATTATAAAAAGTGACACTTTTAGTAAATATAAAAATATGTGTGTGTGTGGAGAAAGACCTGCTGATAACTGCAACATGTAAATGTAATTTTTATAAAAAGCTGCTGAGATAAACTATAGAAGTGGGACTTTATAGACAACCCATTTTTATTGGGTTGTCTATAAAAAATGGTTACAGAGACCCAAATAGGCACAATAATCTATTGTAAAGAACATTTTACAGTCACTGAAATGCAACATTCAAGACTTATTATAGTGTATTCAATAGCAATTGTTTCCCTAAAGGTTCTTATCAGACGGGGGTAATGTTTACTGCCCTCTGAAAAGCAATCCACAGTGAACTGCAGCATAGCAGAGATTGGCAGGCATTCAGAAGGCTCTATTGCTGCCTCTTACTGCCTGTTTTATGTTTACCCACTTCAGCACCGGAAGGTTTTACCCCCTTAATGACCAGGCCATTTTTTGCGATACGACACTGCGTTACTTTAACTGACAATTGCGCTGGCGTGCGACGCTGTATCCACACAAAACTGATGTCCTTTTTTCCCCCCACAAATAGAGCTTTCTTTTGGTGGTATTTGATAACCTCTGGGTTTTTTATTTTTTGCGCTATAAACAGGAGAAGAGCAACAATTTTGAAAAAAAAAAAAAAAATACGTTTTACTTTCTGCTATAAAAGATATCCAATAGAAAAAAAAATCTTCTTCATCAATTTAGGCCAATATGTATTCTGCTACATATTTTTGGTAAATCAAACATCCCAATAAGTGTATATTGATTGGTTTGCGCAAAAGTTATCACGTCTACAAACTATGGGATAGATTTAGGGACATTTTATTTTATTTTTATCTTTTACTAGTAATGGTGGCGATCATCGATTTTTAGTAGGACTGTAACATTGCGGTGGACAAATTGGACACTAAGTGACACTTTTTGGGGACCAGTGAAACCAATACAGTGATCAGTGCTAAAAATAAATAAATACATAAATGCACTGACACTGTATAAATGACACTGACAGGGAAGGGGTTAACACGAGGGGTGATCAAAGGGTTAAATGTGTTCCCTAAGTGTGCTTTGTAAAGGCCCGTACACACGATGTGAAATCAGTACGTGAATTTTCATACGACAACCGATCTGCCGATTTTCGGATCATTAGTATGGTGCTTTCAACAGCCAATTCTACTTTTTGGACGACAAAAGCTGGATGTGCAGACTAGAAATTTTTCGTCGGATGTGAGCACAACATCCGATTTTCATTTAATTAGTACGGTTTTCGCCCGAAAAAAATTGTAAGAGCAAGACTACGCATGTTCAGAAACAAAAAAATACATACAACGCTATTCAACACATTACGTCACTTCTGACACTGAATTCGGTCGTACGAGAATTTTCGTATCGTTAGTAACCTCTTCACTTTCGACGTCAGATTAGCACCCAACAAAAAACGGATGTTGGGTCGCCTGAAAATCTAGGCGTGTGTACAAGGGTTACCGTTGTGGAGGATGGACTGACTGCAGAAATAGAGAGATCTGGGTTCCTGATTAGCAGGAATTGCAGGTCTCTTGGTTCCTGTCTGACAGAACGATGGTCTGCTTTGTTTACATCGAAGGAGGCCGGCGGCCATCGTGGCAGCCGGGCCCGCTGATTGGCTCCCGCTGTGTCCAATCACAGCAGGAGCGGGTAGCCAGCGGCACGCGCCCCAGACCAGGTTGCACGTACAGGTACGTTGTTTCGTGCAGCGTTTCCCTGCTGCAGTATATGTGTGGAGGGAAGTCCGGAACTGGTTAAAGTTACCAAACAGCAATTTGACATTGTGGGACCGTGCCTGCAACTGCAAGACAAACATTTGTCTCGCATTTGAGGCCCCATTGATCTCAATGAGAGTTTGACAGGCATTGCTGCCTGCCACACTCTGCAGCCTGGATTTAAATTACCATGGACATGGCATGTGTACAACCCTGTAAGGCTGTAATGTTAGAATTCTGATGGGCGGCAAAACTGCAGCTGTTTTTACCGCCACCCTCCCCTAAGCTGCAAGTGTGAAAGAGCCCTAAAAACAGAGCAACTGTTACCTGTCAGCTGGCAAAAATAAAAAAATAATAATTAAAAAATAAATAAAAAACAACAAGAGCTGCTGTTGTAAAGATCTAAGAATTGTCCTGACAGATTCTAATTAGGGCAGGTTCACACCGGGAATTGCACAGGAATGCACGCTGTATTCCTGTGCAATTCACATGCGGTTCAGTGCGCAATGATTTCAGCCCATTCACTTTGAATGGGCTGAATCACACTGGACTGCAGCATAAGTAGTGCATGCATTGCTACACACAGCAACCGGATCGCATGGGTTTGCAACCTGTGTGGGGGTGTCATTAACTTACTGCTGGCACCCGCTGCAGATCACAAATGCAAACTTTGTTGTCAATTTCTACCTTTTGTTATTCTGAAGAAATAGATGTTTGTCTGTGTCCCTGTGCAAAATGAATGTGTATGGAAGCAATTTTAGAATTATAAATCAGCTGCTGCACTTGCAGGGCTCTTATGAGGAAATTGACATGGTCTGCATCCCTTTAGATGTGATTTCCCTTGGGAGTATCTCAGCAAAAATAACATTTTTGTTGTGGGAGATGTCCAAAATCTGACTCATGTCTTGGTGCAGACGTTTGTTCAGTATACCATCTGTGCACAGAACATCTCCAGGTAGCCATATTGCATTGCATTTTATAGAAAATGAGAGAGCTACAGATTAAAAAGGAAAGGTGATTTTAAATAACATTCAATTACAATATGATTTGTATCACAACTGTATATGCTACATAATTTCTTTTTTGCTTTTCTTTCCCATGAAAGTGGAGTTACCATTTAACCACTTCCCGACCGCCAACAGCGGTCTGACGGCGACAGAGTGGCTCATTATCGCAAACCGCCGCCATATGACGGTGGCTGCGATAACTAGTGCTGTGAGTGCGCTCACTGTTTCCGGGGGGCGGGGGGGGGCAGGGAGCGGGTGGGGTGGACTCTATCTCCGCCGGCTACCCGCGATGGCCCCCCTGCAGTGAGAGAACAGAGGTCCGTGTAAGTAAACACGGATCTCCATTCTCATAGAGGGGGAAGGGCAGTGATCACAGGCTTCCTCTATATGGAAGCCATGATCACCCCCTTCCCCCAGCCAGGGCAGTCCACATACATTTAGAACACGCCCAGGGAACACAGTTAACCCTTAGAGCGCCTCCTGCAGGTTAACCCCTTCACTGCCAATGGCATTTACACAGTAGTCAGTGCATTTTTATAGCACTGATCGCTGTATAAATGCCAGTGGTCCCAAAAAAGTGTCAAAATGGTCCGACATGTCCGCTGCAATATCGCAGTACCGCTAAAAATCGCAGATCGCCGTGATTGCTAGTAAAAAATTAAAAAAATAAATAAAAACCCCAGAAATGAATTCTCATCATCCGTAAACGCGGCAACTTTTACGCAAACCAATCAAACGCCGATTGCGATTTTTTTTAATCAAAAATACGAGGAAAGATTTAAATCGGCCAAAACCGATGGGAAAAAAATGTTTTTTTTTTTATATTTTTTTTTTTTTTGGATTTGTATTTTAGCAAAAAGTAAGAAATTTGTTTTTTTTTTTTTTTGCAAAATTGTCGCTCTTCTTTTGTTTATAGTGTCGATCAGAAATGACGCAGAGGTGATCAAATACCACCAAAAGAAAGCTCTATTTGTGGGGAAAAAAAAGACGCAAATTTCGTTTGGGTACAACGTCACACGACCGTGCAATTGTCAGTTAAAGCGACGCAGTGCCGAATCGCAAAAAGTGCTCTGGTCCTAAAGTGGGAAATCCTTGGTGCTGAAGTGGTTAAACTAACAGGAACTAGAACTATGTACAGCACTAAATAAACCCATACAATGGGTAGGGAAATCATTTTATACTGTATATAGTAGAATGATATGAACTTTACTTAGCAATGTGCTGTACTTAACATTACTAGAAATGTCAGGATTGATAATCTAACCCCTAAATAGGAAATTGCACATGTTTGAGTCCAGTGCTAACTTTTTTAGTTTTGGAAAGAGTGAAGAAAAATTATAACTTATCAGGCTTTTAGTTAGAAATGTGACTGCGATAACGGTTTCACCAGACAGGAAGAGATAGAAAAATTGGATTTTTTTATACATACTTACCTGTAAAACCCATTTCTTTGGAAGGACATCACGGGACACAGAGCAGGCTATATATTCTATACACACTGGGTTATACGTCACCTATAGGTGAATGGATACTGGTAATCAATAAAGAACAAACAGGAAGTTCCCCCTCCTATATAACCCATCCCACACTGGGAGCACTTCAGTTTTGTAGCAAGCAACAAACTCCACAAAGACAGAGAGGGGAGGGACCTCTGTGTCCCGTGATGTCCTTCGAAAGAAATGGATTTTACAGGCAAGTATGTATATAAAAAAAATACAATTTTCTTTCTCAGACATCACGGGACACAGAGCAGGCTATATATTTTATACATACTGGGACGTCTCAGAAAAATGTCTGAGGGAAGGGAGAGACAATTCCAATTAAACCGCAGCCCTTAATATGCTGTGGCCAAAAAGCAGAATCCTCCGCTGTTCTAACATCCACCTGATAGAATCTTGTGAATGTATGTACTAAGGACCATGTAGCGGCCTCATAATCTGTGCCACAGACGGCTGGTGGCAGTAGCCCAGGAGGCCCCTATCTCCTGGTGGAAAGAGCTCTCACCCTGAATGGGGGAGCTCTCCCCCTATAACCATAAATTTGAGTAATCAGCTGGCTAATCCACGGTGAAAACAGCTGCCTTGGATGCCGCCCGAACCTTCCTAGGGCCTTGAGGCAACAAAATAAAAAAAAATAAAAAAATCAGTCCTACTGATGTCTGCAGATCTCTTCAGATAGATCTTAACAGCACGCACCACATGTAGAGAGTGCAATGGTCTCTCCTCCGGTGAGGAGGGCTGAGAATAAAAAGGTAACATAATATCTTCATTGAGATCAAAAGCCGACACTAACTTCGGTAGGAAGGATGGAAGAGGCCGCAACATCACCTTATCCTGGTGCAATTTCAAGTCTGGCTCTTTACAAGAAAGAGCTGCCAACTCCGAAACCCCTCTGGCTGGGGTGATGGCAAAGAGAAAGATTAGTTTCCTAGTAAAAAAGACCAAGGGAATCTCCCCAATAGGTTCAAAAGGCTGCTTTTGCAGCACTGACAAAACCAAATTCAAATCCCCTGGACAGGGAAGCAATCTAACTGGAGGTAACAGCTGAGTTACCCTTTGTTGACAAGTCCTATTCAAGGAGTGAGAAGCCAAGGCCTCTGAAAACATATGGACAAGGCAGAAACCTGTCCTTTGATTGTAGTCAAAACCAGCTTCAAGTCTACTCCTGCTTGAAGAAAGGCTAGCATATTACCAATCACATACTTGGGGGGATGCTTTTTCCTGGCCTAACACCACGCAATGTGAGCCTTTCAGACCATGTGATAAATCTTCCTGGTGACTAGCTTTATAGTGTTTACCATTGTAGATAATACAGGGCCCAAAAACCCCAGGATCTCTCAATACCGTGGCTTCAATCGCCATGCCGTCAGCTTAGCGCAAGTAAATTCGGGTGGAATATAGGACCCTGAGAGAGTAGATCGGATTGGACCAGAAGCTGCCAAGGCCCATCCACCGTTAACTTCATTATCTCTGGGTAGCAAGGCCTCCTGGCCCAATCTGGCACCACCAGAAAGGCTGTCGGTGCCTCCTCCCAAATTTTGCGCAAGGGATGCGGTAGCAGAGAGGTTGGGGGAAAGGCATAAATCAAGCAGAACTGGGCTCATGGAATCACCAGAGCCCCTACTCCTATAGCCCAAGGATCCCCTGCTCAGGACACAAACAGCTGGACTTTGTTGTTGAATCAGGATGCCAGTAGATCAACCTCTGGCATCCCCCAGCGCAGGCAAATTTCCGAAAAAACTTTGGGCTGTAGTGACCACTCTTCCAGGTGTATCTGTTGGCAGCTGAGAAGTCCGCCTTCCAATTTTTACACACCTGGGATGTGAACTGCAGAGAGTCTTGCAAACTTGCCACTGCCGTGGTCTTGTCAGCCTGTACCCATACCAGGTAGCCCTGCAACCTGGATGTCCAATCCCTCAGAGCTAGCCGAATAGATCTTAGCGCTAGGAGGTTTATGGGCAATCTCTGCTCCACCAAGGACCATCTCCCCTGGACCGTGGAGTCCCCCATGGCCACGCCCCAGCCTACAAGACTGGCATCTGTGGTCACAATCTTCCAAGATACTGGAAGAAAAGTTCTGCCGAGACAGACTCTGGTTTACTAACCACCAGGCGAGATTCCATCGAGCCCTGGGAAATAAGGATATGCAGGAATCCGAAGTCTGCAATTGTCTGTTCCACTCTGCCAGGATGTTGCGCTGAAGTGCCCTGGGGTGACCCTGTGCATAGGGAACTGCCTCGAAAGAGGCTACCATCTTCACTAGCATCCTCACACAGAGGAGAACTGAAGAGTGTCTCATCGCCCTCACCTGGCTTACCAGATCAGGTCGCTGATCCTCTCAGCGGTGAGGAGTATCCTTGCTTGGACTGTATCTAGCTATAGACCTAGATATTCCAGAGACTGAACTGGGTCTAGTAAGGAATACCCTACATACATGACCCAACCCCTGATTCCCAGGATTGTTAGGGTCATGTTCTGCCCAAGTCTGCACCGAGACGGATCTCTGAGCAAGAGGTTGTCCAGGCATCCCATTATTAGGACCCCCGTGACCCTAGAAGGCCCATCACAGGAGCCAGAATCTTTATGAAGATTCAGGGAGCTATTGTGGTCCTGAATGGCAGAGCCAGAACTGGTAGCGTCGTTCTTCTATCGAAAAACACAAAAAAAACTCTGATGAGGTAGCAAAATTGGTGCAGGCAAATATGCATCCTTGATGTCTATTGATGCCAAAAAATCTCCTTCCTGGAGCGAGGCAATCATTGAGCAGATTGACTCAATGTGGAATGGCCATACCGCAAGAAATTGGTTTAGGACCTTGAGATCTAGAATAGGCCTTACCTCCCAGTTTTGCCTTTGGACCGTAATAGATTTGAGCAGTAAGCAAGCAGGCATGTGTTTATGCAAAACGTGCCTATGTAAGTAAGCATGCATCTGTTTATGCACAACATGCATTCATAGGCATCAGGTGTCTCTGCATCATGTGTGCTATGCAGCATGCGACCTATGCAGACACCTTCCTATGCAAAGAGGCTACCATGCAGACACAAGTCTCAATTCGACACAGGCCCATGCGACACAAGTTTATGCAACACGAGCCTGTATGCGACCCGAGTCTTATGCGACATGTTTTGCTTTGCAACCCTGTGTTTTAGCCCACGTGTTTTAACAACCATGTTTAGCAAACGTGTTTTAAGCCAACAAGCATTTAAGCAAACACATGCTCCTGAAAAACATTCATTTAGGCAGACATGCTTTTTTAGCATTTAAGCCAGTTTGCAAGCATGGGATGTGTGCAAGAGGGGGCGGAGACTGACAAAGATGGGCACGTAGACGGTTAGTTCCTCCACGCCAGGCAGGGCTCCTTCTATCCGCCCTTATGTGGATTCACTAACAGTCCCTCTTTCGCCCACTGCCTATAGTCAGCTAGCAGCATTCAGAAAGGACAGCCGGGATACGAGCGTGTACCTCTCAGTGCTAGGGACACGCTCAGGGAGGAACGATGCCGGTCCCAACAATTCCTGAAGGCGGAATGCTGTCTACCCGTCACCATCACAGGCAATTAAGGAATTTGCCCTGAAGCCAGTCAGGGATCCCACGTGTACTCCGGTGTTCCAGAGGCGTTTCAGAGGAGGAGGAGAGTGACGTCTGGAGATGCTGGCCCGGTCCTAATACACAGCTCAGTGAAGGAAATCGCAGGTAATTACGTTTACCACCTTAGTATTACCTTGGAACTGGCGAGGGGGCACTGTGGTCGTTCCGGAGTCCGGGAGTGGGCGGCAGGGAAGCCCCTGGGAGGGACTGGCGCTAGCTTTGACCAGCTATAACACAAGCTGGGGGAAGGAAACCGGGACATAAGCTGCCTGAAGCGCAGACACCTGCCTGGCTGCCAGCTTTGTATCTAGTGGGGACCCCCACATGTGATATGGTCTTCTGGGGATATAAAATAATAAACAGATTCAATTGCCCGCACCATCTAATCCCCCGAATAGTACCCATTTAAAGGGGACTCCCTGCTCACAGAAAGTGGACGGCGAGTGAGAGGGTATATTAATTATTCATCCTTCTCCCCTGAGAGATCCGGACAGGACACCAGGGCTACAAACACAGAGGATAAGGAAAAAAGAGCTTGCATTGGAGGCACAGACGTCACACAGGAAGAGGATAAGGTCAGTGGACTCTGTTACCTTATAAAATATAAACATAGACAACTATATAGAGCACTATGGGGCACATATGATGGGACAAAGCCCCAAAATCCAATAATGAGACCGCAGTGAGGGCTGTATCATTTTTGTGGTTTAGTGACTATACATTATTATTCAGCCAGCGGGGTGCCCCGCATGCACTGCGGCCTCTATAGAAGAAAATAGTGCCCTATTCGGGCTGTTTTTGTGTCCCTCTGCTCTTACTTTATTTAAGGGGCCCGCCTAGCTTGTCCGAGGGGAGGTGTTGTTGTACTAGAGGGACAGATAATCTAGCCCTCAAAAGGAACTGGATGGAATTAGATGAGCACAAAATATATAAATAACAAAAAGAGGCTTATGAGGTAGGATCGTTTATCCCTCTGAAGAGGACTAGATTAAAGAAAATCGGGTCATGCCTCCCAAAGGATCTCAAGCGCAGAAGGCTAAAAAGACATCCATCGGACCGAAAGATGGAAATATTCCTAAAATACAAACCTCGCAAAACTCTGATATAAAGGAGTACTTCCAACAATCACAACAGCAGTGGGGAGACCCCTACTAGGAGACGATCGGACGAGGTAACAATATTTACAGAGAAAGAAACAAATAAACCTCAAGGAATGCAAACTGGGTTAAGGTCAACAGGAAATGAAACTCAAGTGGAACCCTGGAATATGGAAACATATATAAGATCACTTCCACCTAGAGATGACATGGAAAAATATATATCTCATCTTGAAACTTGTTATAAAACAGAAATACAGGAAGTAAGATCCTCCTTAGAAAATGTTCAAGAGAAAATGAATACTATTGAAACAAGAGTGACAAAATTGGAGGAGAAACTATTTCCGAAAAAACAAGAAATATCTCAACGTTTAAAGAGCCTTACTTGAAATAGACGATCAAGAAAATAGAAACAGAAGAAATAATATTAGAATTAGAGGCCTACCCGAGGCAACAGGACCTAAGGACCTAATGCCAACTCTTCAAGGCATCTTTAGTACGTTACTACAACAGCCTCCAACAGAAGAAATAATATTGGACCGAGCACACAGATCATTGGGCCCTAAAAGTCAAGACCCGAAGAAACCAAGAGACATTATATGTAGAGTGCATTTTTATCATGTAAAAGAAAATAATGCGGGCAGCATGGCAACAGAAAACGCTTGACTTTGATGGTGCTCAGATAACACTAATACAGGATCTCTCTAAACGGACTTTGATCTTAAGGAAAGCAGTAAACCCACTGCTAAAATTGCTTAGAGAAAGGAATATTCTATATAAATGGAAGTTCCCATTCCAGATCCAGGTGTTCTAAAAGGGAAAAAAGCTACTTTTCAAGATATTGAAGACTTGCCCGATTTTTTTAAGATTTTACAACTCCCGGATGTCGAATTGCCACTTTGGCCCTTAAATATATGAGGAATCTAATAGATTAAGTTAAAGAATATTAATATATAATTATTCATAGTCAAGGTGTCTTATGGGGGGGGCGGGAGGCTTTGTTGTAGGAGAATACAAATGCACAGAGAGGGACGCATGGCCAGCCCTATGAAGAGAGAATAGGGTTTTTTTTCCCCCCTCGCTAATTGTATTGTGTGGGATGGGGGGGGGGGGCCCAATAAATATAATTTTTTTTTTTCTCCTTCACGTACTACACTTTGATATATCTTTTATACACATTCACTATACACCTTGTCATTATGTGGACCTTTTTTTTTTTCTTTCCCTTACACATTTCACATTTTATCCATCTATTTTTATACACTTTCACTACACACATTTTTGAGTGAAAATAGAAGACAAGGACTATTATATGGGTGTTTTATGATATTACACAGACATGACACTTTTTGATGTCGTTTTTTTTTTTTCCCCCATTTCTCTCCCTTTTCACTCCCCTTCACAGAATGAATGGGTCAGAAAATGGAGAATGTCAAATGAGACTCCAGGAAAATAATTTTGGTACTACTTTTGTGTTAAAAATGCTCTTAGAAATTGATATAAATGTCTATGTGTTAATAAATGATATTAAGGAAAATGTTAACTCAAACGGGTGGTATGGAGAGAGGATATTAAGTGAAAACCCCAATGGGCCCGGGTACGTCCCAAAGCTGATGGAATGACCCCGGAAGCTTATAGGGAGCTGTCTTTCAACCTCCCCCCCCCCCCCCGATGCCTTCCTTCGAGAAAATTAAGTGATATTAGGGCGGACGCGAATGGGTGGATGGCCTTCCTTGTGGAGGTCACGGTCATTAACAGCTTATCCCGCACCTACAAGATAGGGATCCTAGTTTTAGGATTAGACAATAGGTCATTTAGTACGGTAACAACTAAGATTGTTCAAGTGTGATTGTAGAGTGTTTTTTTTTCCCTCGCTCTATTTTTTCCCATGGGCCCGGTGAAGTTTTATTCATTTAATGTAAGAGGTCTTAACTCTCCATCCAAGAGAATGCAAATTTTATACTCACTTCATAAACAAAAAATAGGGGTAATATTTTTTCAGGAGACGCACTACCGTTCAGATCACATTCCAAATATACATAATAAATATTACCCAGCGTGGTACCATGACACTTTTCTCTATTCTAAATAGAGAGATGTAACCATTGCCATACACAAATGACTTCCTCATCAAGTTTTGGATTCTTGGGGCAGCAGGGATGGCAGAGCCCTGCTCCTAAAGGTATCCATTTATGGAGAAAAATATAAGTTTGTTAATTTACACCTCCCAAACCAAGAGTAAATTAAAAAAGGGATACAAATGGTGACAAACTTAAAGCGGTAGTAAACCCATGCATTTAACAGGTTAAAAACCAGTCACATTTCCGGCATGTGCCGGAAATGTAACACTCCCATTGGTTGTGCTCCAAACCATACTGTCAAACCATCCAATGGCAGGTGTCATAGCTGATCACATGTGCAGCATCATGGCAGTTGTAGATTAAACAGAGGCCAAGATGGCAGCTTCCTTGGCTGAAAATGATAGGAGGGTTTACTACCACTTTAATGGAAAAAGCAGAGGGTATTGTGCTTATTGGTGGGGACTTTGTCCTGGACCTTAGTTTAGATATTACCGCAATTTGTCCATTCCAGAAGGGTAACCAGACAAACAAATTTAAAAAACTTATTGAAAAATTAAAACTGATTGATATCTGGCGAGCCCATCATCCCAGGGACAGAGACTTTACATTCTATTCTAAAGCCCATAACACATATCATAGTATAGATTTCTTTCTCGTAAATCAATTCGGACTTCCTACTGTCTCTTCCTCAGAAATAGGCAGTTTTGTCTGGTCTGACCATGCCCCAATTTTTGTGGAACTTGAGCTTTTGGGCTACCACGAGGTCAATGGAAGTTAAATGAAAACCTGTTAAATGACGAAATATGTATTTCAGAGATCCGCCCGAAGATAAAACAATTTCAAATAGATCATGAGAAAGATGAAACCTCTCTTCCTATACAATGGGAAACGTTAAAATGTGTGATAAGGGGCATTTTCATAAAGCATGGGGCTAGATTGAAGGCAAGCAAGACAAACAAAACGGCAAGCTTGTTAAAGGATATCGCAAATTATGAACAAACCCATAAACAGAACCCTACTCCGATAAATCTGATAAAAAACTTACAGAGAAACAAAACAAATTATAAAAAACTATACTGAATGAACAAACATTGAGACCAAGGGATAGGAATCGTGCCCTATATTAATTAAAGGGGTATAAACCTGGAAGGCTTTCGGCTAGAGCACTACAACAAAGGATAATCACTACTTCCATAATAACAATTTTAAAAACATCAGGTGAATTAACATTTGATCCTAAAGAGATTTCGGAAACCTTCCAAACGATATAATATTACTAATCAAAAGACCGGAAAAGAACTTGAAAGGTTTCGTCAAAAAATACATCAATATATAGAAGACCCTGCAATTCCTGTTTTATCTAAAAAAGTCATAGATGAATTAGAAAAAGAAATATCACTAGAGGAAATACAGAATGTCATTAAAGCCTTGGCCCTTGGGAAAAGCCCCAGGCCAGATAATTTTACCACACAAGAGGTTTGGTGAAGCCTTAGGCCCAGTATTAACTAAAACCTTTAATGCAGTCTCTACATCTTGCCCATTTGCACTGCAAGGTATGGAAGCTTATATCTCTGTAATACCCAAACCAGAGAAAGATCACACTATGTGTGGGGACTATAGACCAATTTCTCTCACAAATATTGATTTATGAATTTTCGCTAAAGTAACAGCTGAAAGGCTCACCCAAATTTTACCGGCATACGTCCATTTGGATCAGGCTGGTTTTGTGGAAGGTAGAGAAACTAGAGATAATAATTTAAAGACATTGTTGTTGTTTGAGTATGCACAGAGGAACTCCATCCCATCCAGCCGAAAAGGCGTTTGACAGGGTGGGATGGTGTTTTCTGGAAGAAACATTGAAGCAATGGGGTATTGGCCCTTGTTTAATGGAAAAGATAATGGCACTTTATCACAAACCCCATTCAAGGGTCTGGATTGACGGGACCCTGTCAGATCCAATCTCTATTTCAAATGGTACCCGACAGGGTTGTCTCCTCTCTCCGTTGTTGTATGTTCTTCTAATGGAACACCTCACTACGGCTATACGAAACAACCCCAATATACAAGGGATCAAAATAAAAGGAAAGGAATATAAAATGTCAGTATATGCAGATGATCTCTTGTTGCACATTACCAACCCAATAATAACTATCCCACACCTTATCCAGGAATTTGAGCAGTTCGGAACTGTAAGTAACTTTAAGGTAAATTATGACAAATCTGAAGCAAATAAAACCCAAGCCCACCTCCAGAAAACATCCTTTTAAGTGGCAACAAACAGCTCTTAAGTATCTTGGAATAAAAATACCTAGAGACTTGGACAAAATAATAGAGTATAATCACGCTCCGTTGATTGATAAAATAATACAATTGCTACAAAAATATGACAGAAAACTTTTTCTTGGTTGGGAAGGATAAACATAATTAAAATGGACATCCTTCCAAAACTATTGTATGTGTTTCAGACAGTCCCGATGTATCCCCCTGCGGCATTAATCCGTAAGTTGCGTTCGGCGGTAGGGGGGTTCATTTGGGAACATAAATGTCCCCGAATTAAACAAGATATACTTGAAATACATACAGGTGATACACTTAGCTAGGATAGTGGACTGGTTTCATGGGACCAAACTTAAACAATGGGTTGGACCGGAGGAAGATATTTTGGGCCTGAAAATGAGATCCATACCGTGGGTTACACCAATAAATCGCCCTAAAATAGTAAAATATGCCATCCTTGGTCCTTTCTACTTTGAACGTATGGGATGTACTTATAAAGAAGGGTATCCTCTCAACCCAGATTGGGCCCATGACACCTTGGTTTTATAACCCTGATTTTCTGCCAGAAATGAAGGCTTTGGACTTCCTAGACTGATAGAGACAAGATGACCCTAGATTGGTCCAGGTCTTGGTGGATGGGGAGATCCCCCCACTGAGTACACTAAGAAGCAAAAAGGCAAATAAATGGATACAATATCAACAATTGACAGCATACGTTCACTCATTGGAACAATACTCTGCGTTAGCAAGAGTACCTACAGAATTTGAGAAAATTCTCTAACAGGTTCATAAACCAGCCCATATACTGTCAAAATTATATAAAGAACTATTTCCTAAAGGCTTGGATAGAGAAGTAATATATCTAAATAAATTGGAAGAAGAGATTGGGAGGACATTATACCACAATGGGAGAAAACACTGACTCTAGCCCATAAACTATCTCCCTCAATTAAGCATCAAGAAAGGAACTACAAAATTATATCCAGATGATATCGGTGTCCTGCCGATCTCCACAAGATAAGGGAGAGCGTCCCAGAAAGATGCTGGAGGTGCAAAAAAGCAGTAGGGAATGCGTCACATATTTGGTATTACTGTCCGGAGGTCTGTCAACTCTGGGCAGTCATATTTGAAATCTATAAAGAACTCTCTAACTCCACACTATAACCAGACATAGTAATAGCGATATTATCAATCATTGCAGGCTATTAAGAGAGATATTCTGCGACTCTTAACTGTTAACAGCAACAAGAACAATTATTGCCCACACTTGGCGAAAAGAAAAGGCCCCTTCAATTACAGAATGGGTTTGTGAGATGGGTGAGATACGATCAATGAAGGAAACAACTAGTATCGAGATCGGCTCTAGAGAGCATTTTAGAAAGATATGGGATAAATGGGATGATTATTGCACCTCAGGATTATTATTGAAATATAAGTAAATGTCTCCTTAGGCCCATGGTTGGGTTTTTTTTTTCCCTTCTGTTCATTTTTTGTCTCCACTTGAGTGAATGGTTCATTAGAGAGTTGGGGGTAATACGATCCTAGTTCTGGTAGGCCTACGGATATGGGCAGTGCACAGAATAGGAAAATTAGTCATAAAACGATACTACAGATTTAGATGGGTAGACCATACAGAAGGAGGATATACATATTCTTAGGATTTATGGACATATTTTCTTGATTCTTGTATAACTGTTTACTTCGTATATGTATCCTTGCTGACATAATTGTATTCTTCTACCTATGATATTGTTATAGGACCCCTTCCCTGAATGTATGTTGTAAAAATTTTTTTTTCCTTTTTCTAAGAAAATTTAATAAACATAAATTATAAACAAACAGTTTGCAAGCATGCCCCTGTTCAACTGCAACCGGACTCAAGCAGGATGAGCAAAGCACATATGCATCCAATGCAGCCTCTATGCTGCTTCAGAACAGTAAAAGACATAAGCTCCAATGCCCAGCCAAGGAAAAAGAAGCCTTTAATAAGGACTCCAGCTTTTTATCTAAAGGGTCCTTAACACCTGGGCATTATCAACAGGGCAGGCCAGGGATTTACTTAGGGATGTGACTGCTGCATTGACAGCTGGTACTCCCCCCTTCCAAAAGCTTTCCTACATAGGATATATTAGAAGGAACAAACAATCTGTCTGGGTACACCTAGTCAGCATATATCACCCTCTCAAGGAGAGGGTGCAAAGCGAATCCCTGCACACCTTGTGGTATTTTAATGACCCAATAGAGGAATACACATCCACAGGACTCTCCACTGGAGGTAGCCTGAATGCTGCACGTACTTTATGTTTAAGTACATGGATCAGCAGGCTCTGAGATTGAGAGGCAGGTGTCCTTGGGGATTCTTCTGGCTCAGGACTCTCTGAAGCAGAAGTGTCTGCAAAAGAATCGGCCATATCCCTTGTAGCTACCTCCTCTCCCTCATCAACCCATTCTCACTCCAGAATCAGAGGGTTAGGGGAAGGAGATCTGTCACCCTTCTTACCCTGTGTGGTAGAAGCAATCATACCAGCAATCCTGGTTTCCAAGCTCAGTAAGGCTGCTGATAGGTCATCTTTAGTAACATACTGTGAGGAAACACATGAGGGATCAGCTACAATACCAGACAGCCGCAGCGGCTCAGATAGCCCGGTCACTTCTGGTCTTTCAGGAGAAGTAATGGCAACAGTGATCAGACTAGCCTCAGCAAGGGCTGTGGTAACACACCTGTGCCTCTAGCCTTATTACAGGCAGCTTTGCTCCCCCTTTGCTTCTTGGAAGCCATGGCTGCTAATGCATGCACTGCTTTGCCCACATTCCCCGAACCCAGCTTCCTGCCCAGCCTTCCTCAACTCCCACCCCTAGACTCACGCATCACCAGGAGGATCTTTAGCCTACTTCCCAGCCCAGTCCTGACTTCCTGCGATCGTCCATTCACTTCCTAGTGAAAAGACAAATTAGTACTGGTGCAGGCTCCCCCTGGTGGCAGCTTCACAGGACTGCAGGCAAGACCATCATGACTGTGTCTTTCTAGCCGACCCCTCTGGTGGTGAGAAAAAAGTTCAGGCAAAAGGAGGGAAAATTTAAACACTTTTTCCTATGTTTGCAGAAAGCCAGCTGGGTCCAGTAACACTATCACCATTGGGGATTACTCACCATTCCCACTGCAGGGCCTGGAGGAGACTGCAGTCCCAATCTTCACCCATCACGGTGGGCTTTGTCTCAAGGACCGGGTACCCATTCTGAGGGTTCACTCCCTTGGACCTGTACAGCACCCTTCAGGCATACCTTGTTTCAGTGTCCCGGGTTTACCTACATGCAGGATCCAGCTCCATATATGGTCGCTTACAGGCAAAACCTTGCAGTTTCTTCTGTCTTCTTAGCGAGGCCCGGGTACCATTTATCTTAGCTTAATGCCGTTTGAAATGGATCCGGTATGAAGGCTGTCCCAGATTCTAAAAACCTGTGTGGGAACCGGCATAGAAGCGCCACAGAGCTGTAGAAGTGACCATCCACCTTCAAGACACTGCCAAAAAAACTGAAGTGCTCCCAGTGTGGGAGGGGTTATATAGGAGAGGAAACTTCCTGTTTGTTTTTGATTACCCTTGTCCATTCACCCATAGGTGGCGTATAACCCAGCATGTATAGAATATATAGCCTGCTCTGTGTCCCATGATGTTCGAGAAAGAAATCTGCAACAGTGATACGAGTAGCAATAAAAAACTGATGGGGTTTTTGCATTATTATATCATATTGTTGTTCCCTCTCTGCTGAATCTGTTGTAACAGGGATAGTAAGTAATACAAAATCTCTACAACAGAGATCCAGATAAGGTCCCTTTCACACAAGGCGAATTCCACTCCGATCAGCAGGGGAACTCAGAGCTGATCAGAATAGGGCACGACGGATGTCGCATCTGTGTCTGGTCAGTTTATGCTGAGTGGCCATCGATAGACCCAGTTCTGCTCTACAGGTGGGCGGGTGTACACATATTCCGCTGCCCGTGTACATCCAAGTACCTCCAAACCTGGTCCTCCAAAACGGAAAAGGACACAGCGTTTTTTTTCAGTGGACCTGATCGGGCACAGGGATAGACAGGTATAAAAAGACACAAGTACATTTACACCTACCTATCTATAGCGGGGAATGGATCTTCCAATCAGGTCCGTCTGAAAACTGACAGGCAGGCCTAATTGGAATGCCTGTCTGGAAAAGGGGCCCAATAGTAAAACCCATCAGGTGTTCTAATCTTTCCCCTATCTATCCAAAACCTTAAAAACAAGATGCACACTTAGGGCCGGTTCACACTGCTGTGACTTGTCATGCGACAAAGTCACATGAGAAGTCGCGCCCCATTAACGGCAATGGAACCGTTCTAATTTACCATTTAAATTAACTTAGAAAAAGGTTTCTGCACTACTTCGGGGCGACTTCATCGTGACATTGACTTCTGTTAAAGAGGTTGTATGCAGGCCGTGATGAAGTCGCACAGGGATGTTGGCTTCTAAGCCGTGCTGGTGTGAACCGGCACTAAAACTAAATTCCTGGGCAGAGGTTTGTAATCTTTGTGACTCTTCTGGAGAGGAAAGATCAGAACAGATCCAGTTGTTATACATTCCCTGCCAATGCTTTTGTGGCATTAAAACAATGGAACTTGGTGATATTTTAATAAATGGAATGATTTGTATATCAAGCCAAAAACCTTTTAGCTTTGGGTAGAGCTGGGAAATATCATACACATCCCATCCTAGTCCCAAGGCAGGATGAGACTGCAGGTGGATTTGAACACAAAACTGATGTGCTGCGTTTTTAAGACAGACCCATGAACACATACAGCTTATACTGCCAAAGGCCATTCATTCCCACCATATGTCTACAAATCCTATTAAAGCTAACAGACAGTATAGCAAGGTATTGTCATATCACCCAAAGGTGCAATTGGTAGGGAGTTTGAAGGCATTGCAGGCCTTGGCCTAATTAAAGCATGCTAACAAATTATTCTGCCAATGACAGTCAACCAGGGATATCCCAGTGTACCCACAGGAGTAAGAATTATCCAGTTATTACAGGTCTAAGTACCTGTACACTTTTTTAGAGACAACACAATGTGAATTACCTTTTTGGAGCCGTATACCATGTGGCACAAGATGCATTTTCGTTCCTGCACCATTGTGTCTTCTTAGTAAGAACTCACGCCATAGCTGTGAAAACAAAATTGAACAGGACATGTTAGTAACGTCAAGGTATGCAGTACATAGCAAAGCAACCTATAGTGGGTTTCTGATTTACACCTAGAAAAGACACACATTATCATAAGCCTGTTTAGATGATTGTAACAAACGCTTGACAATATTAACAGGACTGCCAGACTGTCTTGATGTCTCAGCAGACAAACCAGAAAACAGATATTGAGTGAAACAGTCCAGCGGCAAGTTGTACCTTGAATAAAGCTGGGTATACAAGGGTAGTTTTTTTTTTTCATTCAACCAGTGGGTTGTGCTGATCAAATGCTGTTTTTCCAGCAAGACCATTCAACAGAAATCGGTTGTGAGCCAAGCTTCTGTTAAACAGCCAGGGGTACGCACCTACCAAAAGTCGTCAGCAGGATTTTCGGTTGTAAAGTCTTTTTTTTTTTTTTTTTTTTAAATAACAAACATGTTATACTTTACCTGTCCTGTGCAGTGGATTTGCACAGAGCAGCCCTGATCCTCCTCTTCACCGTTTCCTGGTTGGGGCTCCTGGCCCCTCCCTCCTGTTCAGTGTCCCCACAGCAAGCAGCATGCTATGGGGGCACCAGGGCCAAGCCGCTGCTCCCTGTGTACATTCAGACACAGAGCCATGGCCCAGTCCCCTTTCTCTTCTCATTGGCTGACTGACTTTGATTGACAGCAGCGGGAGCCAATGGCACCAATCTGCTGTCTCAGCCAATAGGGGTGAGTCCTAGGCACCTGAGACTTTCCTACAACATCGCTGGATGTAGAGAGGGCTCAAGTAAGTATTAGGGGGGCTGCTGCACACAGAAGGCTTTTTATCTTAATGCATACAATGCATTAAGATAAATAAACCTTCTGCCTTTACAATCACTTTAAGTCTAGTGGAGGGGGTCTCAGAGCACAAAGACATGTACACTATCTCTGTAGTGAGTACACCCCTCACATTTATGTAAATATTTTATTATATCTTTATTATAACCTGTCCTGTTAAACTGCTGTATGGTCTTGGCCACCGTGCTGCAGCTCAGTTTCAGGGTCTTGGCAATCTTCTTATAGCCTAGGCCATTTTTATGTAGAGCAAGAAATCTTTTTTTCAGATCCACAGAGAGTTTTTTGCATGAGGTGCAATGTTGAACTTCCAGTGACCAGTATGAGTGAGAGCAATAAACACCAAATTTAACACACCTGCCCCCCATTCATACCTGAGACCGTGTAATGCTAATGATTCACATGACACCGGGGACGGTAAATGGCTAATTGGGCCCAATTTGGACATTTTCACTTAGGGGTGTACTCAATTTTGTTGCCAGCGGTTTAGACATTAATGGCTGTGTGTTGAGTTATTTTGAGGGGCCAGCAAATTTACACCGTTATACAAGCTGTACAATCACTACTTTACATTGTAGCAAAGTGTCATTTCTTCAGTGTTGTCACATGAAAAGATAGAATAAAATATTTACAAAAATGTGAGGGGTATACTGACTTTTGTGAGATACTGTGTATATGTATATATATTGCATATAGAAAGAATCACCCCACTTTAAAATAATCACATTGTGTTGCTTTGCAGCCTAAAATGAAGACAGACACAGTTTTTATTATATCCAGCTGCATTTGCAACCTATCACATCCAAGTGAAAGATATAACATCAACATGTCTGAGAAAAAAAAATCAAAAACAGAATCACTGTGTTGGAATAAAGGATCACACCTTTGTGTCAGTATTTTGTTGAACCACCTTTTGCTTTAATTACAGCCTTTAGTCTGTTGGGATATGTCTCTACTAACTCTGCACATCTAGACATTGCAATATTTGCCCATTTTTCTTTTCAGGGGGTAAAATAAGTATTGAACATGTCATCATTTTTCTAGGTAAATATATATCTAAGGGTGCTATTGACATGAAATCTTCACCATATATCAGCAACAACCCATGCAATCCATATATACAAAGAAACAAAAACAAATATGTTCAGAAATTAAGTTATGTGTAATAAAATGGAATGACACGGATAAAGTATTGAACACGCTAATTGAAATGTATTTAATACTTTGTACAAAATCCTTTGTTGGTAATGACAGCTTCAAGATGCCTCATGTATGGACAAAATAGTCGCATGCATTGCTCAGGTGTGATTTTGGCCCATTCTTCAACACAGTCTTCAAATCTTGAAGGTTCTGTGGGGCTTTTCTATAATCTGATCTTTAGTTCTTTCCATAGATTTTCTATTGGATTCAATTCAGGTGATTGGCTGGGCCATTCTAGCAGCTTTATTTTCTTTCTTTGAAACCAATTGACAGTTTCCTTAACTTTGTGTTTGGGATCATTGTCTTGCTGAAATGTCCACCCTCGTTTCATCTTCATCATCCTGGTAGATGGCAGCAGATTTTTTATCAAGAATGTCCTGGTACATTTTTAGTTTCATCCTACCTTTAATGACATGAAGTTTGCCAGTACCGTATGCTGAAAAATAGCCCCTCACCATGATGTTCCCACCTCCAAACTTCACTATTGGTATGGGAGTGATTTTGGGGTGATGTGCAGTGCCATTTGACCTCAAAATATGGTGTGTATTATGACTTCCAAAGAGTTCAATTTTGGTCTCATCTGACTAAACTATGTTCTCGCAGTATTTCACAGGCTTGTCTAAATATTGTGCAGCAAACTTTAACCACTTCAATACTGGGCACTTAAACCCCCTTCCTTCCCGTACCAATTTTCAGCTTTCAGCGCTGTTGCAGTTTGAATGACAATTGCGCGGTTATGTGACACTGTACCCATATGAAATTTTTAACATTTTTTTCACACAAATAGAGCTTTCTTTTGGTGGTATTTAATCACCCCTGGGTTTTTTATTTTTTGCGCTATAAATTAAAAAAAGACTGAAAATATTAAAAAAACAATGCATTTTTCTTTGTTTCTGTTATAAAATTTTGCAAATAAGTAATTTTTCTTCATAAATCTTGACCAAAAATGATACTCCTACATTTCTTTGGTAAAAATAACTTAAATCGGAGTTTATTTGGTGTTGGCTGACAGACAGATGTGACGGGGACTGTGACAGATGTGACGGGGACATACAGATGTTTTGTGTATGGTGACAGATGTGACGGGGACAGACAGATGTAGACATACAGGGGCAGTGTAGACAGTGTCAGGGGCAGTGTAGACAGACAGTCGGTTGTGGTTTATTTGAGGCTAAATTCAATAAAAATGGTTTCTTTACATCCTCATAGTAAAAACCAGTTCTAAATACTTCTTTTTAATGAATAAACGTTTTAAAATATTGTCTTTGTTTCTTTTTACGTAACAAAAAAATTATAAAAGTCAGAAAAAAATTAAATATCGCGTTTTTTATTTTTTGGGTCCCCACTAATTTATGGTGGTTTTCTTTCGAGATAAACACACTTTTTTTAC
>BLSH010349043.1:466802-484714 GCA_018402905.1 Glandirana rugosa | reverse complement strand
TACTAGTAATGGCGGCGATCTGCGATTTTTATCGGGACTTTGATATCCGGGCGGACATGTCGGTCATTTTTGACACTTTTTTGGGACCAATGACATTTATTCAGCGATCAGAAATTTAAATGTCCACTGATTACTGTATAAATGTCATTGGCAGTGAAGGGGTTAACCTGTAGGGGGCAGTGAAGGGGTTAACAATGTTCCCTGGCTGTGTTCTAACTGTGGGGGGGCGGGGCTGGTCGGGACAGAACAGATCTAACTGATCCCAGTGACAGGGATCAGTAGATCTGTTTGTCCCCTGTCACAGAACGGGGAACCGCTGTGTTTACATCGGCGGTTCCCCGTTCTACTGCTCTGTACGGCGATCGCGGGTCAGGAGCGGACATCGAGTCCGCCCGACCCGCGGGCACGCCCCTGCAGCGTGCGGCGGCGGCGCGCGCGCGCCGCCGCCGCCCAGAGCGCGCAGGGGGCGTGTAAAGGGGCGGACGTCCATGGACGTCCACCCGGATTTTCAGGTCCGCGCTGTTGACGTCTTTTGTCAATAGCGCGGACCTGTAGAGGTTAAAAAAGAACTTCAGTCCTCTTTAATTTGGTTCTGCCTTCCCCCGTTACCATCATTTTCATTATTATGGCATGTGCACAGATGTTTCAAGCGATTCTGCCTGGCCTCCCAGCCCTGGCAGAGTCCTTCAGCACTTCTGTGTACGCCCAGGAGTTTCGGATGCATTGTAGATTTGACTTAGGCTGGCCATACACTATACAATTGTCTTGTTCAATTTCCTTTAGATTTACCTTCAACTATGTAGTGCAAGGGCCTGCATACAAATTGAAAGGGTTTAGGTTTGACCTCATATTATATGGTTTCGGTAATTCTAAAGGAAAGTTGAACAAGAAAATGTGTATGGCCAGCCTTAGGCTTCATGTACACGGGATGTTTTAAAACCTCTCCTGAACGATGGAACTTGACAGCTAGTAACTGACGTTTAAAAACGTCCGTTGTGCCGCGTTTACGTTTAGAAGCATTTTTTGCATTGCAAATGGTCAGAAATGTATCTCCTTTAAAACATCTATAAACAAAATGCAGCTAAACACGAGTTACCGCGTTTACAAGCTGTTACAAACATTTGGCGTTTCAAATGCCTCTGAACATCCCTCCTGAAGGCATTTTTTTGCTTTCCAAAAAATGCTTCTAACCTCAACTTGCCTGGAAAGGACTATAAACGACCGAGTGTACATGTACTGATAATAGGTTCAGGACAGCTGAAAAAAAACTCCAACTGCTCATAAACGTCTGTTTACCAGCAGCAGTGAACATGAGGCCAGAGTTCCTGTCTTGGGGCACAGGGTTTAACTGCCAACAAGGACTATTTATTAATAGACAGATCTGTGTGAAAACTAACATGTACTGTTTTACATCACACACACACCCAGCTATTGATTGGCAGATGGGTGTGTGTTATGTAAAATAGACTGAGCATGATAGAAGGCTGGAGGGCTGGGAGATAGAGAAGATAGTTCACTGCAAGGAAATGACATCTGAGCTCTAGTGAACTCCTCCCATCATCACAAAGGAAAGGAATTAATAGGGGATTAGACCACTATTGCAGCTATATGGTAGGAAAATAATAATTTCAGTTATTGTTTATTACCAGGTGTAACTTTTAGGTATTTATATGAGGATTTATTAAAATATGTATGTTGCCTTTAATTGTACTTTAACTGCAAGTGACTCTCACAATCCAAAAAATGCAAGTGCTTCTTTGCAATTGAAGCTGGGATATTAGACTTCAAACTCTCGAACTCCAGGATTGACATCATCATTATATAAAAGGTTAACCATTTCCACACCAATGAACGCCATATGATGTCCTGGGCTTTCAGTGGGGATATCTGAATGATGCCTTCAGCTGCACCGCTTGATCATTCTTACAGCTGGCGAGAGGGGACGCCCCCCCCCTCCCTCCCTCCAGAATCTGCTGGCGCGGGAAGTTAGCCATAGAGAAAACCTAGGGCCAGATGGTCCCCGGCAGTCTCTATGACTCTCGGAGTCCCAGGTGCTACAGTATAATGTCACGCCCGGGCCGGCGGAAGTAAAAAATGCCGGGGACTTGGCTGGAAAGGCCGAGATCGTTAATTTTATTTATTTTTTTTATCTCAGGCTTTATAGCCTCGAGGAGAGATGTGGGGTCTTATAGACCCCACATCTCTCCATAAAGAGTACCTGTCATGCCGTATTCCTATTACAAGGGGTGTTTACATTCCTTTTAATAGGAATAAAAGTGAAAAAAATATTAAAACAAAAATAAACAGGTAGCGTCCGCATATGTAAACAACGTTCAAACCACACATGTGAGGTATCACCGACCGTTAGAGAGAAAGCAATAATTCTAGCCCAAGACCTCCACTGTATCTCTAAACGGGTAACCTGTAAAAACATTTTAAATACTGAAGTTTGGCGCCATTCAATTTTAAAGCGTGACATGTGAGGTACCTATTTACTCGACGTAACATCATCTGTCACATGCAAAAAAATTGGGCTAACGTTACGTTTTTTTTTTTATTCATGAAAGTGCTTTTTTTCCAAAAAAAAAAAGTGTTTTAAAAATTGCTGCGCAAATACCGTGTGACGTAAAATGTTGAACAACCGCCATTTTATTCCCTAGGGTCTCTGATTAAATATATGTATAATGTTTGGGGGTTCTGAGTAATTTTCTAGCAAAATAAATTATGATTTTTACATATAGGAGAGGAGAAAATAGAAGATATAATAATTGCAAATGCAAAAGCTCCACTTGGCTATTATAAGAAAAACATTTATATAGATAAAACATAGCAACAACTAAACCAACAGCTAACCAAACAGCAAGTGACCTTCTCCACTTCCTAGAAGATCTGTATGTATAAAAAGAACATGTGTTGAACCTAATTTTTCCTACAGATCTATGTCGGAAATGTTCTAACTATATTAAGTGACAACTGAATGGGGTGAGCTTTGAGCCATGAGAGCACAGTTGCTTTCAACATCTGAAGACTTCCAATGCTCACGGATTTCCCAGTCTGAAAGTCATGATGGTGCATCACTGAAGGATATAAAGGATTATAAAAAGGAGCTCAGCAAATACAAAACTAAGAAAAAAATACATCCTGCACCTAGCTGCCAACAATCACAAAGTCTTTATGGGCAATTGGGGGATCAAACAAAGCCATATTTTAGGCTGCTTTCACACTGAGTTTTGCAAGCGCTTGCATTAGAAAAGTGCCTGAAAAGCTTAAGAAAATGCTTCCCTTTAAAACCTATGAATGTGTTTACACTGGGGCACTTCTGTTGCAGTGTAAAAAATGCTGCTTACAGCAATTTTGGAACATGTTAGGGGAGTTAAAGGAAACTGCCCCAAAACCGAAGCTCCCTATTAAAATGAATGGGGACTGCATCAAAAGCACCCCCGTTAAGAGGTTTTGGTACAGTACAGAGTCCTTTAAATGCTTGTGGACCGCCCACTGCACATGTACTGCAGCAGAGCGGCCTGGATTCTTCCGGGTCTAGGGCTCGTGCACCGCTGACGACCCGCTCCTGCTGTGATTGGGCACAGCGGGAGCCAATCAGTGAGTCCGCCAGCACCCGCCGATCATTGACAGGAGAGGCAGAACGGTAGTCTACCTATGTAAACAAGGCAGACTGCTGTTCTGTCAGAGGAAAATGGAGATCTTGTGGTTCTGCCAAGCAGAAACACAGATCTCGGTTTTCCTCCAGTTAAGCCACCCCCAACAGTTAGAAATCACTCCCAGGCCTAGGAGTACACTTAGCCCTTTGATTGCCCTTGATGTTAGCCCCTTCCCTGTCGGTGTCATTAGTACAGGGAGAGTGCATTTTTTTTTTTTACCACTGAACACTGTATTGGTGTCACTGGTCCCCAAAAAGTGTCACTTAGTGTCCGATTTGTCCGCCGCAATGTCGCAGTCCCACTAAAAATTGCTGATTTACTATTTTCAATAAAAATGCCATAAAAATATCCCAGTTTGTAGATGCTGTAACTTTTGCGCAAACCAATCAATATACGCTTATTGGGATTTTTTTTACCAAAAACATGTAGCAGAATACATATTGGCCTAAATTGACAAAGTAAATTCGATTTTTTAAATTTTTTTTATTGTATGTTTTATAGCAGAAAGTAAACAATATTGTTTACATGAAAACCACCGCGCTACACTAATATTCCTAATAAATCTACTCATTAAATGCTGCTGCTTTTAAAATTGCAATCAAAAAATGGTGTAAACAAATAAATCAGTGTTCACAGCAGCGTGTATATAATAAATGTATATGAACATCAAAAATCAATAAAGTGCAAGTGCTTGAACTTAATCCGACACCAACCACTCTTCCTGCACCGATGTGCAAAAGTGCAAATAACACCCAAAATTACTGAGGCTCACCAGAGGTCCACTGAAATCAGCTTATATAAGGGAATCACTCAATATAGGACACACAAGCATCAGCCTCCACTCAAGATGTCCAGTGTAGTCGGCTTATCAAAAGAAAATTACTCCACATAGAATCACTCCATATAGGACAAGTAAGCAACAGCTTCTACTCCCAGGATTCCAGGCAGGGTCATTAAAGGGAATATAAGCAAAAAGAGCCTCTCATAGTGTGAAACCATTTAAAACCACTCTTATTTAAAAACATTTGCGCTTACATTCATTAAAAATCAAGATCGCTTGTGTACAATCGTAGACTCTCTGTTACTGTTCGCATTCAATATGAATCAACATCCATCTGACACCATGACACGTTCGGCACACATCCAGCTAGGCTTAGAGTCATCATATAGCCATCCCCTTAACGTTTAATCATATCCGACTTGATCACAAGGGTTCAAGTCGGCTTGTGATTTCATAACCATGGCAAAGCAGTTCATGCATCCTTTTGAGCACCAAGTTTTGCTAATTTTTTCAGGTGAAAACATGCATCTTTTTGCCGGATTTGAGGTGTCATTAACAATGAATAAGAACGCAAGTGCAACACACATTTTTCATACAATTTTGTGTGCAAAGCGAAGGCTACACTGTCAGATGTGCAGCGGGGGAGCAGAAAGAGGACATCTCTCTCCGCCCCCCCCCCCCCGCTTCACTGCTCTTCCGACTCACAGCTGGAAAGCTTCAAAGTCGGAGGTGCGGCGGGGAGCAGACAGATGACATATCTCACGGCTCACCCTGTATCACCGCTCTCCTGCCTTCATTTAGAACTTACCACTGCATGGAGGCCTGACAGTCCACATCTGGAGCAGGCAGCGTAGCAAGTGACATTCTGCATCTGGTGGCAGGCGACGTGGCAAGTGACATTCCGCATCTGGCGGCAGGTGACACGGCAAGTGACATTCCGCATCTGGTGGCAGGCGACGTGGCAAGTGACATTCCACATCTGGCGGCAGGCGACGTGGCAAGTGACATTCCACATCTGGCGGCAGGTGATGTGGCAAGTGACATTCCGCATCTGGCGGCAGGTGACGTGGCAAGTGACATTCCGCATCTGGTGGCAGGTGACGTGGCAAGTGACATTCCACATCTGGTGGCAGGCAATGTGGTGACATTCTGCATCTGGTGGCAGGTGATGTGGCAAGTGACATTCCACATCTGGTGGCAGGTGATGTGGCAAGTGACATTCCGCATCTGGCGGCAGGTGACGTGGCAAGTGACATTCCGCATCTGGCGGCAGGTGACGTGGCAAGTGACATTCCGCATCTGGTGGCAGGTGACGTGGCAAGTGACATTCCGCATCTGGTGGCAGGCAATGTGGTGACATTCTGCATCTGGTGGCAGGTGATGTGTCAAGTGACATTCCGCATCTGGTGGCAGGTGATGTGGCAAGTGACATTCCGCATTTGATGGGAGGTGATGTGGCAGCTGACATTCCGCATCTGGTGGCAGGCAACGTGGCAAGTGACATTCTGCATCTGGTGGCAGGCAATGTGGTGACATTCTGCATCTGGTGGCAGGTGATGTGGCAAGTGACATTCCGCATCTGGTGGCAGGTGATGTGGCAGCTGACATTCCGCATCTGGTGGCAGGTGACCTGGCAAGTGACATTCCGTATCTGGTGGCAGGCAACGTGGCAAGTGAAAAGCTGCATCTGCTGGCAGGCAACATGGCAAGTGACAATCCATATCTGGTGGCAGGCAATATGGCAAGTTACAAGCTGCATTTGAATGCAGGCGACATGGCAAGTGACAATCCATGTCTGGTGGCAGGTGACATGGCAAGTGACAATCCATGTCTGGTGGCAGGTGACATGGCAAGTGACAAGCTGCCTCTAGTGGAAAGTGACAATTGAATTTTAACTGGAGCCTCTGGAATAGGCGTTAGAGATAGGAATGCAGAGTTCCCGTCAGACACTATTTTAAGTCCTCTCAAAACAAAAATAGTTTCTCAATCAAGGACGAGCAATTTCTGAGCTAGAAGGGTCCTTGTTGCAAGGATACACTCCTTCAAGAAACGGTTTCTTTTGCTGTCGTTTTAAAAGAGTCATCACAACTGTTCAATGCCAACAGCCCCTAGATTATTTCAGACGTTTCCGGCATGAAAGATTTGTGGTATGCATACAGTATGTGTAACTGTGCTCTTTTCTGGCACAGGCCCCACGGACTTTAAAGCAGAGTTCCACCCACATAATAATTATTCTTTTTTTTTTTTGCTGGCATCCACTCTGTCATTATGCATTACATAAATAACGCAATTGTTATTTTTAAATCCGGGTAGAATTCATATTTGATTTTTTACTTACATTGCTGATTTTTTTTCTTCCTGAGAGTTCCCATCTTAGTTGTGGGCATGAGAACCCCACTCGCACCCTCTTCCTGGATAAGGTGCATGCTGGGTAACTACATGATAATTATCACTCTTAAATTGAATGTTAGAAGTCTGGCAACAAAGGGCTTTGTTCCCTTTTTAAAAATGGCACTTCAATCTGCCTTCAATTGCGTAATTTCCCATCTGGAAATAATGCGATTTTACAGGCTAGGGATGCCCACTGACTCATGGAAAATGATGACTCACATCTCCCATGAGCCCAGGCGAGGCAGGAAGTGATATGGGGTGCCGCGGATCAGGAAGTGGAAGATTACAGGGACCACATAACAGGGAACTTAGGGTGAGTATAACATTTATTTTTTTTCCCCAAACGTGATTCATCATGCATAGAGAATTTGAAAAATATAAAGATGTATTTGTGGGTGCAACTTTAAGCTAGACATTCATGCTGCTCCATCAATGGTCGCCAAGACATTTCTCAGTGTCACAGATCTGCACATCTAGAACATAGGCTTTTCTTTCTTCTATTTTCATCTGGTGTTCTGGCCAGCAAGTCTGTTGCTTTTTAAAAGAACTAGCTCTCTTCCAAATTTATCAGTTTACAGGGATGGGACAAACCATTTAATACCGGCAGGGGTGCTTACAATGATCAGGTTTTATTTATGTAAAACTTTGCCAAAATCTTTTTTTTTTTTTTTCTGTATCTGAATATAAAGTATTAGCTGGAGTTCAGCTTCAATTTGTTAGTGTATTTAAAGTGTTACCCCAGCACTTCATTATCCCGATATGTGCCTGCTGTACCGTGTACTTGTATGAAAAAGTATCCTGTTCTCTTTGTATTGCTTCCATTGTGTGAAATCCCTGATGATCCTGCCAGCTCTTAGCGCTTAATTCTGTGACCCAGACAGCAGGATAAAGTCCGCTGTTGGGTGACATCACAGAGCCAGTCCAGACACAGCAGGGATCCTGACAATTATTATTATTATTATTATACAGGATTTATATAGCGATAACAGTTTACACAGCGCTTTACAATGTAAAAAGGAGACAATACAGTTACAATATAATAAAATACAAGATGATCAAAATGGCCCTGCTCAGAAGAGCTTACAATCTAATAGGGTGGGGCAGGTAGTACAAAAGGTTTTAACAGTGGGGAATGTCGGGAACCGCAGGCCAGTGGAAGGCAGAACACAGAACATTAGCTGACAGTAACGGCACTTCCGTGCGGGAGCCCTCCGTTCCGGCAAGGTCCGGCAGGATAAGCCGGAACTTCGTCGGAAATTCACTGCGCATGCGCTGCTGACGTCAGCGGCTGCATGCAAGGTGAATATACAGGTAAGCCTTATTATAGACCCGGGCCGAAAGCCGGCCAACATAGACCGGTTCAATAAAAAACGTCTGACATTCGCCCTGTGTGTAAGGCACTTGGTCTGACAGAAGCCAACTGGCTCCCAATCAGTGCTCTCAGCCAATGGTGGAGACCGCTGATCGGAGTGATCTGGCGGGGGGGGGGGCTAACACAACAGCTCAGCAGGGGAGATCAATGCACTAACATTGGAGCTGACCGTTTTTCTTTGTTCAACCCAGGACAAAAACTATTAGTGTGTACCAGCCTCATACACACGATCATAAAATACCGTTTTTGAAGCGATCACATGATAATCTGATTGTTCATACACAGCTGCCATCCAAAATTTTCCACAGGGACAAACACAAGAATGTTTCTTATACGATACCAGATCGTGCGATTTTCATGTAAGCAGTACAGTTTTCATCCAAAAATACAATATAAATACATTACATCTCTTCCGAATTTTTATTTTGTGGTATGAGAATTTTCGTACTCTAGTAATCTATTTGTTTACGATATGGAGACTAGCATCCAAAAAAATAAATAAATGGATGATCATTCGTCCGATAATGTCATTGTGTGTACTAGGCTATAGGCTATAGAAGAAAAAAAACTGGATGGGTGTGAAAGGGTCCTAAAGAAAATTACAACTTCCACATAAATATTTACAGGAACACTGTAAACACCTAGACTGTGTATAGTTTGGAAGTCTTTTAGCACTACCATTGTTGGCAAAATTTGGTACATTCTTATTGTAATCATGCATTACAAAGCAATTTCCATACAAAGGAAAGCTAAGGTTACCTAAATAAATATTAAACCAATTTACATTCAACTCAGGGAATTGTTTATAGAAGTTTAACCAAAGTTTCACTGGACACAACACTGAACATGTGTTTGTTCATTCAGATAATTTCGGAGGAAAGCTGTATACAAAAGATCAGGTTATCTTACGATCGCTTCGAAAGCAGTATTTTTTGTACAATTTTCTGATCCAGTGTACGGGCCTTAATAATCACAGAAAATTGGACAACTACTGTACTGCCTTTAAAAAATAAAGAAAAAAAAAATACACTGTTGAAACGTTTTAATCGCGATTTACTGCTGGCAAGCTTAGTGGCCTCACCAGAGTCAAGCAGCTATTGTACTTGCCTGCATGTGCACAACTGCAGAGCTTACAATTAATGCAGGGCTTGACAAATTTGCTTTGAATCTAGGAGCCAGCTAAAAAAGTTAGGAGCCAGTTTTTTTTAGCGTAGTGTGGGGTTGTCAGCGCCCGGGGTAAGGCAAGTAACTAACCCCAACTTACAGCAGAGCAGCCAGTCAATAACTCCAACGAAACACCATTACATCAGGGTTATAGGCTGGCCAGAAAGAGTGGCACTAAAATCTGTTATGAGGGAAACTCCTTGTTATGCCTAATGCATCGTGACTGCGGCAAGCAAAACACCCTCATCTGCTGCCTAATGGAGCTTAAGGGTGGTAAAAACATGTCTTTACTGCACATTTTTAGCACCCAAATGCACATCTAAATGAAGCCTTAGTGACACTTTAAATAAAATACAAAGAAAAAAAAGGATGAAAGAAGTATTCCAGTGCTGCTGATCCTCTGCTGCCTCTTTGCAGCCACTTCCTGCCTACATTTGTGCTCCCCACTGTGACTATTCATTGCTCTGGTGGGTTTCCGGTCACCATGAAATACTGGAGCCCATCTGCTCAAAGAGTGGTAATTGTTTCCCCAGCTACACTCCGCACCCTTTATTGTGTAGATCAGCGGTAGACATCCGCGCCAGCAAAAATCGAGGCCGCAGCTTTTGCGGCCTACCGGTTCTGGACCAGACGGCACTGTTCCCCCGAGCTCCATTACACCATCCCCCCACCATCTGCACTAACACAGACCATCCCAGATTTTACAAAGGAGATCACAGTACTACAACTCCCCAGCAACCCCTGGGATCCCTTAAAAATGGCCCTAATCTGCCAAGAACCTTATAATAGCATCCACCGCCACGCAATGGAAAGCGTACAAGCCCAAATCACTGCTCCACCAGACCTGACTCCTCCAGATGATCACCGCGTGACCATCAAATATTAAAACCAGCCAAGGGAAAGAAAAAAAAGAGGGTAGGAGAAGAGACAGTGAGGAGAGAGGAGAGAGATACCTTCTATTCTACCACTGTATATTCTTGCATGGCAAGAAATAAGAAGGCGCATAGCCGTCGTTCCAGTCAACACAACCTCACCAACTACCTGCTACACTCAGCTAAAAAAGGGAAGAGGAGTCAAAATGGCACTAGGAAAAAAAAAAAACAGGCCCTGGCCGCGGCTTCTCCTTCTGCCCCTACCATACAACCAAACAGCGAGAATTCCTCTCAGCTCACAAAAGTTGACCTAGATGAGAGCCTTACAATTATATATGAAAAGCTAGCCGCCAAAATACAGTCAGAGGTGCATAAATCCACCAATACTCTCTCCTCTGAAATAGCAGCCCTGGGCAATCGAATGGATCTCCTGGAGACCAAACATGACGAACTGTCTCTTGCCCACAATGATTTGAGTAAAGACTGAGTCACTCACAGAGAGTTTTTCTTTTGTTCAGGCCCAAATAGAGGACCTGGACAACCAAAACAGTCAGAATAATTTGCGGGTCAGAGAGGTGGCGGAATCGGTAATGAACTTGATCTCAACCATGAACAAATTGTTTTACAGCTTATTGCCAATACACTAGTAGAGGCCTTTAAATGTGACAGAATCCACTGCGCGCTTAGGCTCAAGCACGCAGCGGACAAGCCACCTTGCAACATTATAATGTGTCTGAAAGATTTCCTAATTAACAAAGAAATCTTACGAGCTTCTAGAGGCACCCCCAACATCGAATTAGATGGATATAAAATTTAAATTTTACCTGAAAATAAGAAGAAGGAAGATGAAAGAGGGGACCTCAGTCCTTCAATCTGCCAGGATAAGATATCGCTGGGGCTTCCCCTTCAAACTCACCGTGCCTCACAACGGTACAACATACACAGTGTTCAATCTGAGTGAAGGAAAGGAATTGCTAGTAAAGCTGGGTTTGCAGGAACCTGACCCACCACTCAGACTACAAAACACCCCAAGGTCTTCACTTATCTTCACAACCCGGCCTCCCGCCGCGATCAACGAAGATGGCGTCAGTCTTACAGAGATATTGACGCCTGATCATATTGCGAAACATCCTTTTTATCTATGTTGTTATTCACTGCAGTACAGTCCATGATGAGAAACTGATATTCCCCTGACTCCACTGTGGATCAACATATTTGCCACTGTCGTTTGGCTAAAGGTTTTGACAATTCAAGGTTGTTATTTTTTCTCTTCTCAATTTGATATTCTGTTTGCTGCTGTCGCTAGTTGGGATCGATGACTACGGAAAGGCTATGTTGAAATATATATACACCGACTGCTTATGCTACTACAAACTGCATTAATAATTTTCAACGATAGATGGCAGCAAAGTACAATCTATATTTTCCTATTCTGTTTAAACTCAACCTTTTTCTCCTACGTACACTGACAGACGCAGCTCTTCATTGACTTGTGGGGTTTATGCTTGTCCCACTAGGAGTTAACTAGGCAGGGAAAAGAACAGCTGGCCCCTCCCATGGGGCCGTCCTCTCTTTCCACATAAACCCTCCACATAGCATAGCTCATCAGTTCGTATACAAGCCGTACCGAAACAGAGCACAGAGGGGTGGGTGCTGCGTCTGTCAGTGAACTCGGAGAAAAGGATTTTACGGTAAGTTTTAATAAAATCCCTTTTTCTCCTACGTTCACTGACAGACGCAGCTCTTCATTGACTTGTGGGGATGTCCCAAAGCTGTGTCAAAAAGAGGGGTGGGTAAATGATAACAACTGTACCCAACAGAACCTCTTAAGGAGGCGCCAGACGCGCCTACACTGCCGCCTGCAAAACTTTGCGGCCAAACGCAGCATCTGAAGATGCTAACACATCAATCTTATAAAACTTAGTGAAAGTATGTACCCAAGTGCCCGCCTTGCACACCTGTGAACAATGAAGAGCTGCGTCTGTCAGTGAACTCGGAGAAAAGGATTTTACGGTAAGTTTTAATAAAATCCCTTTTTTTACCATGCTAAGCATAGCCAGTAGCAACTATGGACTATTTTGATTGAAATTTACACACTGGCTGCTCCTGTTAATACTATCTGCACTTACATTTTTCAACTACAGATGACAGCGGAATATCACCTATATTTTTCTAGACCGTTATTCCAATGGATATATTTTTTTCCTTTTTTTTTCTTTTTTGCTGCACTTTCCCCTTACCTTTTTCCTAATATGAAGGATGGACATTGATAACTGATCTTTTTGTAGTAACAAATTCTTACCATTCAAGATCTATAAGCTTTATTGTTGTTTATAATAAAGGATATCTTTGCGGAAAAGCTATCACAATTGCGTCAGTATACGCTCCTAATGATTCACACGCCTTTTTTAAGTCCTTTTTTGATGTCCTTGCCTTACATGAATCCTCTCACTTAATAATTGGTGGAGATTTTAAAGTGGTAGTAAACCCTCCTATCATTTTCAGCCAATGAAGCTGCCATCTTGGCCTCTGTTTAATCTACAACTGTCGTGATGCTGCACATGTGATCAGCTTTGACACCAGCCATTGGATGGTTTGACAGTTTGGTTTAGAGCACAATCAATGGGAGTGTTACACTTCCGGCACATGCCGGAAATGTAACAGATTTTTAAACTGTTAAATGGATGGGTTTACTACCGCTTTAACTTAGCTGCCAACCCATCCCTAGATAGAAGTTCAGTCACACCCCACACCAAGGCCTTTTCTAAATCTTTTTCCCGTTCTCTAAACAATTTGCAACTTATCGATACTTGGCGTGCCCATAATATAGGATGCAGAAGATATTCCTTTTATTGCCACCCCCATAATAGCTACGCCAGACTCGATTATATATTTTACACACCAATACTGCTGGCCAATTCTTTTAAGAGCCGATAACCCCTGCCCCTGGTCTGACCACCAAATCACCATATTCGAGACCTCCCAAATTGGCCTAACCTCCACACCATACAACTGGAGAATTAACGGCTCTGCTCTCCGATCCTATTATAACAAATCAGATAAAATCCTATTTAGAAGATTACTTTAAGCTTAATAACATTGACGATATAACAAAACAATCCCGTTGGTCGGCTCATAAGGCCATCAGAGGACATATAATCAAAATTGCTTCCATTAAAAATAGAAATAGAATAAGTGACATTAAGACACTGACCATAGAATTAGATAAACTATATAAAAAAAAAATCAACAATTCTCCCCCTACCGACATCAACCAACAAATACAAACCAAAAGACAGGCCCTAGATTCAATACTTTCAGCGGACACTGAAAAAACCCTCAGATTTACAAAGGCAAAATTTCTTCTTTACAGCAACTCAACCTCTACTATGTTCGTCAGAAAACTCAAACAACAAATTTCCCCTACACATGTATACAAACTTAGAAACCATAACAGTAATATAGTCTCTCACCCACAAGAAGTAATGGACATTTTTATCAGCTTTTACCAAGACTAAAGCCTCGTACACACGGTGCAACGGTCGTACGACCAAACAGCCCAAATCGTATGTTGGCTGTTGTATCTCGTGTACTGACATGCACTAAACGATCGTACGACCAAGCCGAATGTAGTGACGTATTATGAACGTATAAAGAGAAAGTTCAAGTGCATGTAATTAGCGTCAGGCCATTCCTGACTTCTGAGCATGCGTGTTTTGCACAATACAACTTTTTGGACCAACTTCTCTGTACACACGATACAACAGTCGTACGACTGCTTGTTGGTACTACCAAGTTTTCTAGTATGCTCATACAACTTCTGTTGTACAACCGTCGTATGTCGGCTGTTCTAATCGCGCGTACTAATGGTCGATTTAGCATACAACGAGCAGTCGTACGTCCGTTTTCATATGCCTGTCGAACCGTGTGTACGAGGCTTCACTGTCCAAGCCACATTCACCCCCGAACAGAAAAGCTAAGACTTGGCTAGATAACATTGTGCTACCCTCTCATACATCCTCCCCAACTGACAAGCTCAATACACCCTGTAGTGAGTCCGAAATTATTAAAATCTCTCAGAACATCCACTGCACCAGGTCCTGGTGGATTTTCAGCAACATGTTATAAAAAGTTTTCTAATATACTATCTCCATGGCTGACCAAACTTTGCAATCATATATTGAAAGGAAATGATTTCCCTGATGACATGCTCCTAGCAAATCTTTCACTGATCCCAAAAAGGACCATTTTCTAACACAAAATTTTAGGCCTATTTCTGTCCTCAATAATAATATAAAATTTTTTGCTAGGTTTCTAGCCAATAGACTTGCCACAGTAATTACATCTTTAGTCCATTCAGACCAGACCGGTTTTATTCCCAGCAGGCATATTATCGACAACACTAAGCGTATTTCAAATATAATTCAAGATGCTAACTCCTCTCTTCTCCCAACCTGTTTAATCAGCTTAGACATACACAAAGCCTTCGATAATGTCAGTTGGAATTATCTAAAATATATACTACCTAAATGTGGCATTCCCAATAATTTCATCAGAGGTTTCAATGCTCTATACCACCATCCCCAAACTAGAATTAAACTTCCCGACTGTAATTCACATTTTTTCCCCTTGAGAAGAGGCACCAGACAGGGCTGCCCCCTCTCCCCTCCTCTTTTTGCTCTTGCTATAGAACCACTGGCACAAGCCCTCAGAGACAATTCTAATATTAAAAGGTTACCCCAAAGCCCATAACGAATTTAAAATGAGTCTGTACACGGACGATGTGATGCTATTCATCACAGACCCTCTAGTATTGATTCCAAATCTGCTCTCAGCACTAAACCTATTCCACAATGTTTCAGGCCTAGGAGTAAACTTAGATAAATGCTCAGCCATAGCCATCAATATACAAACAAACCTATTAGAAAAATTAAAAACCCAATTCCATTTCAAATGATGTTCATCCTCATTTAAATATCTAGGTATCTATATCACCCCTTTATATAATACACTATTTCAAGCTAACAATCCCAATCTCTTCAATAACATCCTCACCCTTCTTAAAAACTGGGCTAACTATCATATATCCTTTTTAGGAAGAATCTGCGCCATTAAAATGGTCATACTACCTAAGCTTTTATATTATTTTAGAGCTCTGCCAATATTAATACCCAAAAGCAAACTTGAATCTATCCAGAGATCGATTAACAAAATTTGTTTGGTCGGGTAGCAGACCCAGATGCAGCAATTCACTACTATACAGGCCACAAACACTAGGAGTTCTAGGTATACCCAACCTTTGGCATTACTTTCTCTCCGCCAGATTCCTCCAACTTGCACAATGGTCTAGCTCTATTAAATCGATACCATGGATAACATCGCTTGGCCCAACATATCAAATTCCAAAAAAATGTATAAACTCAACAAAATCATTGCCCACTCTATCCAAATCTGGATAAAATATAAAGACTCCCTACAACTATCTTCAAATCCTCCTATACTAGCCTCTTTCTTTGGGGACCCCAGTTTTTCCCCAGTTTTAAATAATCCCGATGAGTTTATCCTCCTATAAACTCCCTGCCTCTGAACTTTCTAATTATAACATGATTAAAGTATTATATTCCTCCCACTATACAAATTAATAACCTCAATATCCCTTCTCCCTTTGAACAAATATGTATTTCCTCTTCTAGAGATAGAGGACAGATCTCATATTTATACAAATTGTGTATCAACCCCCTACATATAGATAAATCTAAACCCATGCTTCAATGGGAACAACAACTCAATATTAGTATCTCTAGTAAAGATTGGTATATAACGATCGACAATCTTTGGAAAAGTTGCTGTTCTCCTGCTAGCCATGATTCCCCATACAAAAACGTATGACTAGATGGTATATGACCCCCTCTAGAATTCATCAATTCTACCCTAATAGCTCCCCCGACTGTTTTAGAGGTTGCCCAAATGAAAGAACTCTTTTACATATCTTTTGGGATTATAAACACTTAGATTCAATATGGAAATCCACCACTAACATAGCAAACAAACTAATGGATGATAAAATCACTCTTACACCTCAAATTGTCTTCTATTCATGAAAATTCCTAATATTCCCAGTCATATCAATAGATTGCTGCATACCCTCTGTAGCGCAATCATTTGGATGATCGATTGCAACTGGCGTACACCTTGTATCACATGGCAACAAGTCATCTCAAGAATATCTACAATTAGGCTTATAGAATATCCACTTTACATTACATGATCAAATAAGTATATATGAACAAAAATGGTCTCTTTGGGATTCTGTACTTAATGACTAATACAATTTTCTAAAATGTATATTACCTGATATCTCCTGCCTCTTTGATTGTACTGTTAACATATTTTGTATGCTTTCTTTGTACTCACCCTTCCGAAAAAGGAGTCTGTAAACAAAAAATAAAATATTGCAGCAACCACCGTTCTATTCTCTAGGGTCTCTACTAAAATATATATATAAATATAAATATATATATTATAGACACACAGTGGGGCAAAAAAAGTACTTAGTTAGCCACTAATTGTGCAAGTTCTCCCACTTAAAAAGATAAGAGAGGCCTGTAATTTTCATCATAGGTACACTTCAACTATGAGTGACAGAATGAGAAAAAAAAATCCAGAAAAATCTTGTGATCATTTTGACCCCATGGGTGAGATCTTGCGTGGAACCCTAGATCAAGGGAGATTATCAGTGGTCTTGTATGTCTTCCATTTGCTAATAATTGCTCCCACAGTTGATTTCTTCACACCAAGCTGCTTACCTATTGCAGATTAAGTCTTCCCAGCCTGGTGCAGGTCTACAATTTTGTTTCTGGTGTCCTTTGACAGCTCTTTGGTCTTGGCCATAGTGAAGTTTGGAGCCTGACTGTTTGAGGTTGTGGACAGGTGTCTTTTATACTGATAACGAGTTCAAACAGGTGCCATTAATACAGGTAACGAGTGGAGGACAGAGGAGCCTCTTAGGGCCGGTTCACATTGTAGCGAGGCGGAGCGGCGCGACTTCGCTGACAGTTCACATCTAGGCGAATTGTCAGGCGACTTGAGTCGCCTGACAATTCGCCTCAATGCTGTGCAAATGGGACCGTTCTAATAGGAGCGAATCGCTTCGCTCCGCATTAGAAAAATGGTCCCTACACTATTTTTAGGGCGATCTCAGGCGGCTTGCATTGACTTCTATGATAGAAGTCGCCTAGCAAGCCGCTTTGAGATCGCCTGGAGCGCCGCATCGCGCCGCTCCGCCTCGCGCCGAACGATCCGCTGAAGATAGTATCTTCAGTTACGTTCGGCGGACTCTAGCGGGATTTTTATCACATCCCTGGTAAAAAGATTACGCCTCGCTTCGCTAAGCGAGGATAATCTTGCCAGGGTAAACGTGTCGTAACTCCGCTTAACAGTCCGCTGAGTTCAGCGGACTGTTAAGCGGATCTACACTTGACAGTCGCTTCAGCGCGGCGAGGCGGAGCGATGTTACACTTGGCCGGGATTCTCCGAGGAGACAGGAGGTGAGCAATGGACATAATTACCGTGGACAAACTTGAGCAATAGTCATATTTTCTGTGGACAGGTGTTGGAGTTTGTCAGTCCGAGGTTTGAAGTGATACCGGTTCTGGTTTCTCGACAGTTTCCTG
>BLSH010349043.1:450103-461303 GCA_018402905.1 Glandirana rugosa | reverse complement strand
TTTTTTTTATCACGCCCCCTTACCTTCCTGGGTAATGGATAGTACACCAAATCTCGCAAAAAGAGATTTGAGCACAGCACAGGAGCATCTTCTCACAAGATTTCAAATACTAAACATTTCACCAGGACTTCACCATTGCCCCCTCAGCTGCAAGTGGACACGAAGGGTAGGGTTTACTGCTTGTTTATGTCTAGTCTAGGGGATAGGAAAGCAGTTTTACTTACCAGATAATCTGCTCCCCTGATGGCCAGTGCTCCCCCATGCTGCAGTGGTGGACTGTCCCTTGGCATCCTCATATTCAATGCAGGGCTAAGGACCTTGCTCCTGTCTTGAATACATCAGAGGACCTTAGACCGCCGGAGTGCAGGGGAGAAAAGGTTGTGGGGATCAGTCAAGCAGCATGGAGGATCCTGTGGGAGCAGAGGATAAGGAAAGTAAACTCCTGTGCACGGTCCACCAAGACATAAAGGAGCAGTTAACCCTTGACATGCAGGTGCAACCCCACTGCACAGGAAGACTTTTAGTTTCACTAAAGTTCAGCTTTGATTTTTTTTTTTTTACTACTAAGAGATCCATTTGTTGGCAGCCCTCATATTAGTGGCATATTGATTTCAACATGAGCGCATAAGGCAAAGTAGTTAGGGTGAAAAAAAAAAAAGAACCAGCTAAACATTCCTTGCAAGAGAGAAGGTAGTAAGTGCAACCAGAGCACCATGGCCACCCAGAACACCACAGCCACCCAAGACACTATTAAGTCATGGCCACCCTAACTTAACACTCTCCCAGGCTCCCAGCAACACCATACACACAGCACCCGAGGTCGCCAACACCGTACACACAGCACCCGAGGTCGCCAACACCGTACACACAGCACCCGAGGTCGCCAACACCGTACACACAGCACTAGTATTGCAGCAAACACTGCTATTCATTCACTGACTGCCACCAAAAACACCATATAGGACTTGATAGTACACACAATACACGCAACACTGGAGCTCCTTAGTACCGTACACACAGCACCCGAGGTCGCCAACACCATACACACAGCACCCGAGACCCCCGCAACACTGTACACACAGCACCCGAGACCCCCGCAACACCATACACACAGCACCCGAGACCCCCGCAACACTGTACACACAGCATCCGAGGTCGCCAACACCGTACACACAGCACCCGAGACCCCCGCAACACTGTACACACAGCACCCGAGGTCACCAGCACCGTACACATAGCACCCTAGACCCCAGAAACTCCATACACACAGCACCCGAGGTCGTCAACACCGCACACACAGCACCCGAGGTCGCCAACACCGTACACACAGCACTAGTATTGCAGCAAACACTGCTATTCATTCACTGACTGCCACCAAAAACACCATATAGGACTTGATAGTACACACAATACACGCAACACTGGAGCTCCTTAGTACCGTACACACAGCACCCGAGGTCGCCAACACCATACACACAGCACCCGAGACCCCCGCAACACCATACACACAGCACCCGAGACCCCCGCAACACTGTACACACAGCACCCGAGGTCGCCAGCGCCGTACACACAGAACCCAAGGTCACCAGCACCGTACACATAGCACCCAAGACCCCAGAAACACCATACACACAGCACCCGAGGTCGCCAACACTGTACACACAGCACCCGAGGTCGCCGACACCGTACACACAGCACCCGAGACCCCCATCACTGTACACACAGCACCAGAGACCCCAATCACTGTACACACAGCACCAGACACCCCCATTACTGTACACACAGCACCAGACACCCCCATTACTGTACACACAGCACCCGAGACCCCCATCACTGTACACACAGCAACAGAGACCCCAATCACTGTACACACAGCACCAGAGACCCCAATCACTGTACACACAGCACCCGAGACCCCCATCACTGTACACACAGCACCAAAGAGACCCTCATCACCGAGCACACAGACAGTGCAGCGCTCCCGGCCCCGGACTCCCGCCATCTTACCTCATCCCAATATAGCCCCCATACACTTAGCTACCTGCTACGCTGCACTCCCGCCAGCTCGACCTGTACAATTTCTCCACTATAACAAGCGACATCCGCTTCCGTTAACAAAACATGGCGCCGTACAGTACCCTAGTTACCATGGCGACCAAACTTCCTCATGCGCTTTTGCTGTAGTGGGCGGGGTTCTGTCTGTCTCTCTCCCTCATACCTTCCCTGAGGTATTCGCCCCTTTTGCCCAATCAGCTGGGGAGAGTCTGTATACAGCGTGCTATGGACTCCTGTCCTGTCCCTCCTAAAGGGAATCTCTAATATTTTACTATTGCCCTTGTGTATTGTTTGTGGTGAAGGATTTCACATTGGCTGCTCTGTCTTTTTTTATTTTCTTTACACATGTTAACATGGACATTATTTGCATGAAAACTACTTAAAGTATTTTTATATATAAAAAACAATTATTTATGGGCAGCTTACGCTGTTTACACTGTGCGTTTTTGCGCATTGCCGCATGTTACGATTTTAATAGCCCATTCATTTCAACAGCCCTGGCTGTGGTGCCTGAGTTTAAGGCTCCAATATTCCTCAGGCTCAGTGGGAGGAGAGACTAGAAAGGGCTGCACACCTGTATCAGGTTCCCCCGCTCGGCTGACTGCAGAGCTAGCAATCAACTAGAGGATGATGCCCGCTGAGCGGTGATGACGCTACTAGAACAGGCCCAGCCCACTCTAGAACAGATTGTGGTGCGTCTGGAGGACCTGTTTGGAGTAAGGTGACCAGATTTTTAAAATTAAATCCGAGGACATTTTTTTTTTTGGCAAATGGTAAACTATTTTATAATCATATTTTCCTCAAATTATATATGTGGTGTGTGTTTATGGAATGATTGTATGATATATAAGTTATTTCTCACATTTCGTCCGTGGGATAAAAAAAAGATACTTAGAATTTTAGAGACATGACTACCAAATGTTATGAAGATAAGATAGAGTGCAGGGCTCAGGAATGCGCTACATAAAGAATGCAGGGCTCAGGAGAGTGTTACATAAAGAATGCAGACTCACCAGTGCCCATCAATGCAGCCTCACCAGTGCCCATTAATGCAGCCTCATCAGTGCACATCTATGCAGCCTCACCAGTGCCCATCAATGCAGCCTCATCAGTGCACATCTATGCAGCCTCACCAGTGCCCTGCAATGCAGCCTCACCAGTGCCCTGCAATGCAGCCTCATCTGTGCCCATCAATGCAGCCTCACCTGTGGCCAGCAATGCAGCCTCAACTGTGCCGAGAAATGTGGCCTCAACAGTGCCCATCAGTGCTACCTGACCAGTGCCCAGCAATGCAGTCTGAGCAGTGCCCAGCAATGCAGTCTCATCTGTGCCCATTAATGCAGCCTCACCAGTACCCATCAATGCAGCCTCACCAGTGTCCAGCAATGCAACCTGAGCAGTGCCCATCAATGTGGCCTGACCAGTGCCCATCTATGCAGCCTGACCAGTGCCCAGCAATGCAGCCTCACCAGTCCCAAGCAATGCAGCCTCACCAGTGCCCATCAATGCAGCCTGACCAGTGCCCATCAATGCAGCTTGACCAGTGCCCTTCAATGCAGCCTCACCTGTGCCCATCAATGCAGCCTCACCTGTACCCAACAATGCAGCCTCGCCAGTGCCCAGCAATGCAGCCTCACCGGTGCCCAGCAATGCAGCCTCGTCTGTGCCCATTAATGCAGCCTCACCTGTGTCCAGCAATGCAGCCTCACCTGTGCCCAGCAATGTGGTCTCACCAGTGCAGGGGATCAGAGAGGAGAGGAAGAGAAGAAATGGCCAAATCATCACGCAGGCCAGCATCACCCACTGTGACAGTTTTAATTTGAATCGCCGGGTGCCCACCGTCGCACAAGTCCCACCTCCTGGATCGGATTCTACCTATGATATACAGCACATGTCCCAGCATTGGACAAGTGTGCTGTCTATCAAAGGAGCCAAATTAGAAGGCGGTACTTGTGTGACGGCGAGCACCTGGTGATTTAAATTAAAGCTGTCACAGCGGGTGACGCCGGCCTGACACCCCAATGTGTGGCACCCGGGGTCAGTGTCCCCTGAAACTGGAAACATCTGGTCACCGTATTTTGGAGGGAGAGTGACAGTTCCAGAGTTGAGGCCAAGGTTCTTTGTCAAGGGGCAACAGGAGGACGAAAGCCTCACCCAGTAGGCAGTAGCACTTCTTCTTTGGAAACACCTAGAGAAGAAGGATGTGCACAGCGGTGCAGATATATCCGCCTACTAAGAGACCAGTTTGTGGTAGGAATGAAGGCTGCGTCAGTCTGGAGAGCCCTACAAGAGTGAATCAAAATGCAACCTGTAATCTCCTTCCAGGATACTGTGGTGGACATAGCCATACAGGAACAGGAAGCTGCAGAAGCAACTGTGACTGTGACAAAAAGGTATGAACCTTCACACCTGAAAGAGGAGGTTTTGGCCTTTTCGCCTCTATCAGCCATAGAGACCGCTCTAAGGGACATGGCCTCCTTGAAACAAGAAATGTTCACATTCAAACAGAATTTGGCCCACTCCTCTAAGGTTGAGAATCTGTTGTGGAGGGACCAAGAGGAGGACCGGAAGTGCTGGCGGTGTTTGGACATGTAGCTAAGAACTGTGGTCGATCAGAATCCAAAAGTACCCTCAGGTCACTATTAAACTAGTGGCTCCCAGGGCAGAGGGACAACCCCTGGGACTGTCCTTGGCCCCCAGGTCCAGTAGTGAAGGCCCTCATCAATTGTCAAGAGGTACCTTGCCTGATTGACACGGGATCTGAGGTCACCATTATGAAGTATGACTTCTATGCCCAGCAGTTCGGGACATGGAATGATCTGGATCCCTCTTGGCTGTACCTCAAGGCGACCAATAACCTGCCCATCTTGGTAGAAGGTGTCACCTGAGTGAAGATTCAGATCGATGACCAGGTTGTGGAGTGAGTAGGGGCCATGGTAACCCGCAGCCCAGTAAGTTCAGCAGTACTTATTGTTTTGGGCATGAACGTGCTAAAGGACTTAGACTTACCCTTCTTACTGGCCAAGTTTGAGCATTTAGGCAAGCGTGCATGGAGCTGAGGTCTGTGAGTTGTCTTGCTCAATGTGATCTGGGCCTATGAGTCCTACCAGATAGCAGTGAGAAAACAGCCTGAACAAGTGGAGGTTGTCCGTACGTCCCCCAAGAAAAAACTACTCTTGGCACCCCTTCCAAAAGTAGTCTGGTCTCTGCCCATCGGGAATCACAAGAAACGACAAGGGGGGGTCACAGTAAAGTCTCAGTGGCAGCAGATATACAGACAACAACCCCCTCACCTACCTGGAAACAGCTAAACTGGAGGCTTTAGAGCAAAGGTGGATCGCCTGACTGGCACGGTTCAAATACAAGGTCCACTGCAAACCTGGAAGGCTTAGCGGACATGCTGATGCTCTATCTCGCTATCCGATGGAAAAACCAGGGGAAAATTTAGACTCCAGCAAGGAGAATGTTGAGGTAGCCCCCTGTCCTACCTACAGCAGCCACCTCACACTCCCTTAAAGACTGAGCCACAGTCCCCCAGGCAGAATCCACAGAGACCCACATCTGGGAGGAATGGGCTCTGATCTAACAAAAGGACCCCAATTTCATACAGGTACAACACTCCCTCTTGTGGCTGCATAAACCATCCTCTCGCAAATGCCAGAGTCTGTCCAACACACACTGTCAGGTGCTGTATGCTGCAAGTGGGCAAGTGAGCTGACTGAACCGAGACCCTGGTCAGGAGGTATTTGTTTTACCTGCGGCTGGTTGACTGAGTCCAGAAGGCTTGCTGGGAATGTGAATGCTGCTCCATGCATAAGGCCTCTCCCGAGAAGACAACACCCATGACTGTTACCATCTCAGAGCCCTTTGAACTGGTTACCATGGACTTCCTGACAATATCCAGCTCCCCTTCAGGATATCGTTATGCCCTGGTTTTTGTGGACCACTTCACCATGTTTGTGGTGGTAGTCCTCACTAAGTTCCAGATAGCCCCGACCACGGCTAAACTCTTTTAAGAACATGTGGTCCAACCATATGGCTGTCCTAAATGCATACTCTGGGACCAAGGCCCAAATTTTGATGATCGCTGATCTTTCACTGATCATATTCAAACTGTGCTGCCTGCTAGTAGCATACCATGGGAGCCGTGGTGTGGGCCTACAACAACACAGTACATCAGACCAAAGGTCACAAGTCATTCTTCTTGCTATTCAGGCGATATGGCAGGCTACCGGTAGACCTCCTACTGGGTTCCCCAGAGAGTTTGATGCCCCTCACGAACAGCACCTGGGTGCAGGAGCACTGGGATCGAATACAGAAAGCTAAGCAGGTGGTACTGGATAGACTCAAGGACTTGGCTGAGGGCTCCACCCTAGAAGTGCTGCCATTGCGACTGGGGGACCAGGTGTTGGTAAAGAATACCAAAAGCAAGAGAGGCAGTAAACTGGATCCCAAATGGGAGCGCACTCCCTATTGGGTTGAGAAACAGCCTTTCCCTCAAACTCCAGTGTATGATGTGATCTCGGAGGGTCCCAACCCCACCAAGAGAAGGCTCCACCGCAACCTGTTGATACCCTTTGTGCTAAATAGCCATTGCTCTTCCAAATCTACCGGAGATTAAGAGGTCTCAGTCTACATGGATGTCCCACCAATACAAGAAGTTCTCCACTAATGGTACCTGCCTCCTCTCATGCTAGAGCCTCTGGGCCCTGCAGGCCCAATTGACCGTCTAGACTCTTCAAAGGAGTCAGCCTCGAGCCTTGGGGAATGGGGTGAGGTGATCCTAACGACCCTCATCTACCTAATACTCCTGAACTTCCAACAGAAGATGACAGTGTATGAGGTGAAAGGTGGAAAATGCGTCAAAATCTCAGAGACGTCTCATAATTTTTATATTTATATCAGCAATAATTGTTATTGGAAATCAGCTAGCTTGCCATTCGAACAGCTCAAGCACAAACTTTCCTGGATTATGGTAAATGAGTGCATGATAGTGATTCTGCAGGACAAACTACAAATGTTTGAGAAGGTTTGGGACCCATGGGTCAGATACTTGAATGGAGATCCTCGTCCCACGGCGGTTTAGTGAGGACTCGGGATGGTGGGATTCAGTGTGGGGGTCATACCTTAAGCCTGCATTCACATAGGGGCGACCCGACTTTGGCGCGACTTCGCTAGGCGATTTCAGTGCGACTTTCAGAGCGACTTCAAGGACCTCAGGTGACTTTACAACACGACTTTTGCCAGGCGACTTTGCCTTGACCAATCAGAGAAGGGAGGGAGGGGGCTGCCTAAAAATAAATTTTATTCTTTTAACTGTAAAGTCGCTTCCATGTAGATGGGGATCCGACTTGGAGGCGGCTTCTATTGAATCTTATGGGCACAAGTCGGATAGAAGTCGCCTAGAAGTAGTACAGGAACCTTTTCAGAAGTCGCCTTGAAGTCGGAGTGACTTCAGTCGTGTATATTAAGACGGCTCCCATTCATTTCAATGGGATTTCAAATGTCAAGCAACTTGGGGCGACTTGAGGCAACTCAAGTCGGATCGCAAGTCGCCCTTGTGTGAATGGGCACTATTTCTTTTTCTGTCTTTTCTTTCTTCTCTTTACTCCCTCTCATTCTCAGCTATAGTTTTGAGTGGGTTTTGTCATTTACATCGATAGCGAGGATTTTATTCCTTGAGAGAATGCACAATTTATATGTACGAGTAAGGTTTAATAATGTTTGGTCTTTTGTCAATTCAATATGTATTACAATGGCGAGCAATATGCATTCTATGCTACAACCTTTGTGCTCCCCTTTGTGAAATACTTCAATAAAAATATTGAAACAGACAGGGCACTAAAGTCTGCCACCCCATGCGTTGTAATCATCGGCAGCTTTCTGCAAAGTACTCTGATTTAAAAAAAAATGATAAAGCAGTGGTAAGCAGTCTTCCAGGTTCGGAAGTGAGCATGAAGTCCTCCTAAACACAGACCAACAATGGAATGGTTGGGAACCGACCCACTGACCACCAACGGAAGGGGCAGGGCTGACCCACCGACCACCTATGGAAGGGGCAGGAGCCAACCCACTGACCACCAAAGGAAGGGGTGAAAGCTGGACCCATCAACCAATTGCTCTACAAATGTTTTTTACAGGGCTGGTTTGGTGTCCCAGCACTGAATACTACTAGGAAGGATAATACATTGGAACCATTATAGCAAAGCTAAGCTTTGGACTCAGATAGAACAGGCACAAACACATATCCCCCTAAAGAGCGCACTTTGGTGCTACAAGACCCTTCTCACAACATTAAAATCCCACCCAATAATTGGTAACAGGTTATGCACAAGTGCCCAATCCTCCTGTAAGACTTCTCTAACAACCCGGGAATCTCCCCTTTTCCCCATTTTAGGGAACCCATTGTTCACCCCTGGCCTCAACGATTCAGAATTTAATGCTCTACGCCAAAATAACTAAGATAGAGCCTCAACCTTCCTAAGGGCAGGCAAATGGCCATCGATTGGAGAACTAACAAATGCTTCGGGACCCTTTCACTTCCCATTTAGGAGTGCAATTAAAATCCACCATTTCCTATACTTCTTTCCAAACCCACAGAAATACGGAAGACAATTAACTAGTTTCAAGGAATATTGCTCAGAGACAGACCCACTTCCCCATACGCTGTCCAAAACTTATTCCCTATTGATCAACCCACCTGACCAACCACTACTTCCCTGCCTACTGAAATGGGAAAAATACCTAAATTGCACCTTCAGCAAGATCCAAATTCAAAACATAATCAATTTCTCCCTGAAGTCTTCAACTTGCACTAAACTTCAAGAAAATAATTTATAAATTATGACCATATAGTATTTAACTCCCTCTCACCTACATAAATTCTACCCAAATACTTCAGATCAGTGCTGGTGCTGCAGGAGAGACAGAGGAGCGCTCTTACATATTTTTTGGTCTTGCCCCAAGATATCCAAATATTGGAGAGACGTACGCCCCATAATACAAAAGTTTACAGAATACGAGATCCCGGAAGATCCAACATTCTTTTTACTCCATATTTCCAAAATCTCACTCAAAAACTATTAAAAAATCACTTGTACGCCACCTTGTGAATGCAGCAAAGGCATGCATACTACTAAGATGGAAACAATCTGATCCACCAATAATAGCTCTCTGGATGTGTAAAGTGGAGGAGATTAATAGAATGGAAGACCTGATTTTAACACCCCAACATAAACTAGAGCAGCATTCTGAAACGTGGCACCAATGGAATATCTTTTCACAATCAGATGAAGGTAAAGCCTTTGCTGGAACCTGAACCACTACAGAACTAAAACAAGTTACGGCATCTTATGAGCTACGTCCATCCCTGGCTTCCACCTCCCCATTTCCTATGCTCTATTCTACCCTTCCTTTTTTTTCTCTCTATTCACTCTACCATTATATAGACACATAAGTAAATATATAGTAAAGGGGCAAGTAGTCAATCTACAGATTTGACCTTTGCGGATCCTTTTTTCATTCTGTTGGGTACTCCCAGATCCATAAAGAAACAATATTTTTGTTGTATTTACCCCTTGTATTTACCCCCCCCCCCACACACACACACACATTTCCTATGCTCTATTCTACCCTTCCTTTTTTTTCTTTCTCTATTCACTCTACCATTATACAGACACATAAGTAAATATATAGTAAAGGGGCAAGTAGTCAATCTATAGATTTGACCTCTGCAGATCCTTTTTCCCAGATCTATAAAGAAACAATATTTTTTGGGAAATCAGAATCTGTATTGTCCATGATCACTTGAAACCCCGTCTTATGTTTCTTTTAACGTGTGTAATGTATTGTTCATCTCTAATAAAAACATATTTAAAAAAAAAACAACCTGAACTTCAGCTAAGCAAGTCCACAGGGAAATACCATATGGCTCCCTCCCACTAATGGAAAACCAGTGTAGCTGGCTCAGGGAAGCCTCATGATGTCACCCAATCAAAGGGACATGCCCACTGGTGTTTTCTTTGATTGGATGATGTCACGGGGCTTCCCTGGGCCTAAACTTCAAGCTGCTTGAGAAGCAGTGTGGCATCTCTACATGTGATTCCTTTATGCGCTCTGCCCTGCATATGTACTGTATGTGAGTGGCCATGTTTTAAGCTCTATTACTGGTTAAAATTTCACAATACTGCACTTAGCCACGCCCCTTTTTATTTATTTTTCTTCTTGTTTAATGATAATATTGTAAAAGCTAATTTCATTTCTGGTTGCTTCTCTTTCAGAAAATCTCAGAATATTAATATTGTCTTTGGGCAGGAATAACATAAAGAATTTGAATGGACTGGTAAAGCTCCTTTCACACGGCTGTGTCCGTGGTCCGCTTTGCTCAGGGGGGATCGCTCCGTTGATCCCCGTTGAGCCGGCGAATGACAGATCCGTCTCCGCTTACTGTGCGGAGACAGATCTGTCAGAGCCCCGCTCTCCTCTATGGGAAATCGGATGAAAACAGACTGTCCATTTTCATCCAATCCGATCCCCAGACAGATGGAAAAATAGTGTTTCTATCCGTTGGGATTTACGATGCAGGATCGGATCGAGGAGCGGCGGGTTTCAGTGGACATGTCACCTCTGCCATCCGTTCAGCGGCGGCTGGTGTGTGAGGGACGCTTGGGCGCCGCCTCCCCGCCGGCTAAAGAAGACGAAAAAAAAAAAGTCAGCCCCGCCCCCCTGCAGGTGGCGCCGGTGCATTGACTTTCTTTTTTTTTTTTTTTTTTCGGCTCCTTGGCTTTCACATGACAGCAAAGTAGTGAGCCTATTGGTCGGCCATTAAAAGTTATGAGGGTGCGCTGAACAGGCGCACCCTGCATAGCTTGATTGGCTGCCCTGAGCCTCCGCTCAGTGTGATTGGATGTGGTGGCCGGGGGCGGGTCACTGTGGCAGCGTAGGTGACTTCCGCTCCCACAGAGACCATTACCATCCGGGAACCGAGGAGGGGGGACAGCAAGCTCTCCGTATGCCAAACTCTGCAGACTCAGCGTGCTCTCCGTATGCCGAACTCTGCAACAATCCTGCCTGCTGGATGGGGTAAGTGCGGGGGGGAGGGATCTCTGTCTCTAGGGAGGGGGGGCGTGAATGGGGTAGGTCGTCC
>BLSH010349043.1:423493-433577 GCA_018402905.1 Glandirana rugosa | reverse complement strand
AAAAAACGCCTATTGACGCCGACGCTCACTAACGCTCAAAAACGCCAATGCATAACGCCGAAAAACATCGACTTTTTTTCCTTGACGTCGGACCCGACGTTTTGTTTATTTTTTTAGATACGCCCGTGTGTATGAGGCCTAAAAGTGCTTTTTCCAAACACGCATTTAACCTTTGCAGTGCCCTTTCTATAGCTATACATTCATGTATGATTATTTTAATAGTACTAACACATCATACAGTATATCCATATACTAGAGCAGTGATAGCAAAGATGTTTTGGAACTGCATTTCCCATGATGCTCATGCACTCTGCAGTGTAGATGAGCATTGTGGGAAATGTAGTTCCAAAGCATGTAGGGTGTCAAGGTTTGCCATCACTGTACTATAGCTATGGTTATTTTAAAGCCCCATATAAAAAATATTCACTAGAGGGCAGTATAATACTGTTAAAACAGACCATTTAAAGCATAATCCATAATAATACTGAAAATAATACTTCTTAAGAAATACTAAATTTGTGTGAGCACCTAGTCATTTAGATCTTTTTGTGGAAAATTCTTCAATGTAAAGGTCAAGTATGTTTCCCTTTTACAATATGTTGTTGTCTTTCTCCAACCTTAGGCTCAAACGATATTGATCCCAAATACTAGGATATCTACTAACACTGAGATAAAGTTCGGATTGATTGTGATTTATATTACATCTAATTCCTTTTTTTATGAAGATGGTATGCTACTAAAGATCATTTTATATATATGTATGATGGCAACACCTTTTTTTGTTACTAGAGCACTAATCAGTCTTCATGTGGTTTTGTGTGACTAATGCAAAAGTTGTGTATTCTTTTGTAGGATGTAGCCCAGCCTAGGCTGCCCTGTGCAACCAAAGCTCAACTTTTTAAACTGAAACATTTGATTCCTCTACATGACGTTGGGTTTTCCATTTTCATCTTGAAAGTAGAAAATTTCTTTAGGACGTATTACTGTCCCATAAAGGACCACAAATAGAACAGTTCCAAAAGTCTTGTTAGCCTACCTAAACTCTATAGGACACATCTGTCAAACATAAGGACCACGGGCCGAATACGGCCTGCCAGGCCTTATCATGTGACCCATGCACCAAGTATTGCAGCCTGAATGTGGCAAAACTCCACTTTTTCACCTCCGGCTCTTACCCCCCGCTCCTACTTCCCGCTATTACTTGTGAACATAGAACCCTTCTGGGTTTACAAGGGAAAGCTTTGCCCAGCACCTCCTGGATCCCTGCATGCACTCAAAGTGGGGCACAGTGGGGACAGATCTCCAGAGAGAGAGAGAACGATCTCTCTGCAAGATGTGCCGCCTACACAGGGAGGTACTTATTGCCATGCCATGGGGGGTGGGGGGGGGGGGTTGGGCATGTACACCCTGCACTCTGTACACAACGCACCCCTAAACCCTGCATTCTGTACACAGTGTACTCTTGAACGCTGCACTCCGTACATAGCACACCCCTAGATCCTGCACTCTGTACATAATGCATTCCTGAACTCTGCACTCTTTACATAATGCATTCCTGAACTCTGCACTCTTTACATAGCATAATCATGAACTCTATACGTAGCGCACTCCTGAACCCTGCACTCTCTACGTAGTGCACCCCAGATATAACCCTTTGAGGCCAGCCATACTGCAGATGCAGTCCACAATGAAACTGAGTTTGATGCCTCTGTTATAGGAGGAACATAGGCAATTATGCCATCAGGTGGTACTCACAACTTACATTTTTCCTCTCCTCTCCACCCATGGTTTTAGGTAATTACATTGGCTGTAACTGACGGGTTTGTGTGACTGCATGGTTTAGAAAACTAATAAAGATACTAGTAATATAAAATTGTAAAGCTCTGACAAATTGGTTAATTCAAACTGAGCATGTGAGGAAAAAATAATTAGCAGAGGTTACCTTTAGGAAAAAGGCTTACCAAAATGATCAATAAACCTTGACTTTCCCCTCTCTCACCTTCCGAGCCTCGTTATTCGTCATGACAGGAAAAAAAAAAATCCAACTAGTAGCAAGAACAGAAAACCTAACAATTCCAACCTTTCAATTAAAAAAAATTGTTTTCTTAAATCTGCAAATACACGTGTAGCCAATGGCCCTCTTAGGGGTGGCTGGTAGTTGTGGTTCACTTGTCACTCTGCCCTCAATCACTGGGATTTTAAGGTGCCGTACAACAAAAGACAGTTTTGTCTGAAAAATCATTTTATTTAAACAGATAAAAGGAGCACAGGACTGTATCAAACATTTTCAAAACAATTCACCAGTACGTCAAATAACAATTCATGTGTACGCTCTACATGTTTCGCCATACAGTTAGGCTTCTTCAGGAGCCTATTGACACCAATTGTTTTTGCTTTTGACTGTAATGAATAAAGAAAATTATCAAAAAACAAGAAATATGTCCAACCTCCTTATTGTTGTGCTTATTATATCTAAGGAGGGAGGAAAGCTCTACACATTTGAATATTATACAAATAATACTAAACACTGGTTGCTATGTTGGAACTCCCCCTCACCTTTTGCCAGAAATGGGAAGGACAGAAACCACGGACACTACTTCACAAAAAGCTTCAAGGGGGCATTCGACAACCACAGAGGAGATAATACCACTGATGAATAAAAATAACTTTTTAAATGATCTATTATACCTCATCCAACACTGCCAATCAGATTTTGAACACCTAGTTACTTTGACTTTAAAGGACAGGTTTTTATTAGTAATTATATTGAATATCCACCCACCTGATAAATTGGTGGAAAAAAGGAGAATATGATTTAGCGAGGATGTTCACAAGGAAGGCTCCAGATAATTTGTCTCTATGGACAGAAAAATGTATACATAATATATCCGTATATAATAAGCATTGTCAGTTAACAATTAACAGGTATTGGTGACATGGGGTATTATGTCTTAATTTTAACTAAATGGTTTTAATATAAAAAAAACTTCTAATCTAGCTGTTGTCATTTTAATATTCTCACCTCTGTATATATTGGATCCAAGAGCAATTTGATATGATGAAGGGAGGTTTTCCTATTTTTGTCCACCAGAGGGAGTTATCATCCCAATGGGTGCTGGAAACAGCAATTAACAGGAAGATATAGAAAATACTTCAAACTGTAAAAGATCAGAGGGAGGTAAGTATTACTACCCCAAATCATTATTACTGACAAGAATACAGACATGGGAGGTCCACAGGAATCCAATTCATTATTTACCTTGGAAGTTCCAGACAAAGGTGTATGTGTCCATTCATCAGAGCCAGCAGCCATACAACCATGCTGCTGGCCACAAGGGCCATCACCACTCGATTGCAGACGCCTATTGGGTGCCTCACTCACCACCAACCAATCAGTGACAGCTTTTTGTTCTGACTAATCGCGCTGTGTTAGCGCGATATGGCCGGTTCGCGCGTGCAAAGCCGTTGCGGCCATCTTTGATTTTCCTGTTCTAAATTAAATCAAAAAGCAAGAGTTTGGGCAATGCAAGTGTGTAGAAAACACACATGTAAGGCAGTCACGGCCATTTTGGATAAACCTTGCAGAGGAAAAGGGGAAAGCACTGTATTATACCAAGAGTCTTTGTACATAATAATAGAAGCGATAAATTCATTCTCTGCAGCACAAAAGGGGAGTTTTTGGTAATCAAAGGGATTCGGTCTTCTGCAGCTGGTTACTGCTTTACAAGTAGCTACTTTTGATCTCAAACTATGCGATCCAATCGAGGACTACAGCTATTCATTAAAAAGATCAGCATATAAAATATATATAATATATACATTTGCAAAGTCCCAAAAAATATATATATATATATATAGAATTCTCCTTCCTTTTCTCATACATGCATATGATCATTATTAACGTAATTTGACTTCTCGATCGATTGAATTTTAAACTTCCAAAAATTGTTTTGATCGCATAGCCCAAGGTAACCCCTTCAGAAGCCTATATATTGGATTCCTTTCTCTTAAAGCTTGCTTAGTGTACATGCTATAGATCAGATGGACTGATGGAAAGCTACAGCACAAATGGCACCAATCATGTCCAGCATGTGGTCGGACCCGGGTGGTGCCCCGGGCGTCCGTATGGTTGTATACCAAAACTCTGAAGGCCACCGCAGCATATGGCCCTATATCAATTCCCAGCCTACAAAAGGACCAAATACAGCGGAGGTATTTCCAGCACAGCAATCAATGTTATGTAACACAACAGCAAAATAATACAAATTTACAAAGATATATGTACATATCAGTATTTTTACAAAACATGTCAATCAATCAAAATATTCAACAAGGTTTCAGTGGAAGGTTCTGCACAGGCCCACCAGCCATCTCCCAGCAGGATGGCAATTTAACAATTCCATATGGTATTTCCCCAAATACCTGGGAGGGTGAGTATGGAGAGTATGGGGTCAAAGGAAAGGCTTGAAACTACAAGCCTCATTCAACCCAGGATATTTTGTGGCGGAAATGTTATAGATCCATTTAACTTCCCTTTGTAGGAGCGATTTATCCACATCACCTCCCCTATTATTAGGGGGGATGTGCTCCAGTGCAAAAAATCTCATCATGAGAGGATTGAACTGATGGTGCAACCCCATGTGACAGCTTATTGGACTTTCAAATTTCTTTGCAACAACTAATTTAACATGGTCTCTTATCCTATGAAAAAAGGGCCTTTTTGTTTTCCCTACATAGAATGCACCACATTGGCATTCCATATAATAGACTACCCCTATAGATTGACAAGTCACAAAGAAATTTGGTCTATAAACCTGATCATTGGGTAGTTTTATCCGCTCCGCTGTCCAAATGTATTGGCAAAAGTTGCACCCTTTACAAAGAGCTGTGCCATGGCGTCTATGCAATCTGCTCTTGAATTTCGGATCATAATGACTATGGACCAGATGGTCTTTTAAGGATCTAGACCTTAGGTATGTTATTTCAGGGTATTCCTTAAGATATCTATTGACTGTATCCGTCAGGATGGCCACGGAACGATCCGATCGTTCCGGCGCATGCGCACTGGAGCACCGAGGTGCACGCACATGCGTGCATCAATGCGCGCGCCTGATACAACGTTGGCGCCAGAAGCCCTATTTAAGCTGGACTTCTGCAGAAGACCTCCACAGTTGAAGCAGCCCTACATGCACTCCAGCAAGGCCGCAGAGTGGCCGAGGACTATGTCACGGAGTTTAGATGCTGGAATGCAGACACCAACGATGCTGCCCTCTGTCACCAGTTCCGCCTGGGCCTCTCTGAAAGTCTAAAAGATGAACATGCCCGTGTTGGTATACCGAGATCACTGGAGGCACTGATCAAACTAGCCATCCAAATTGATCGGCGCTTAAGGGAACGCAGAGCAAAGAGATCTACCCAGTTTGGATGCTGCCAAAGGCACCTGTTCCGGCTCCCAGAGGTCCTCCTTCCTCCACGACCGAAGTCTTCCGAACCTTTGCAGTTGGGCCTGATCCGTACTTCTCTGACCCCGGAGGAATGCCAACGCAGACGTGTAAATAACCTGTGCCTGTACTGTGGGGAGGCCGGCCACTTCGTACGCACCTGTCCTGCCAAGCTACGTAAGTGCCTGTCCCTCTCTTCTCATGATCAGTCACCTTCGCCTGCCTTGTCCGCAAGCTCAGCTCACATTACTCTTCCCATCTCGTTCCAGGTGCCGGGAAGAACCGTGTCAGTGACGGCCATCATTGACTCTGGCACCTGTAGCTGCTTCATCGACCAGTCCTTTGCCATGCAACAACATATTCCGCTACAAACCAGAGAACAAGAGCTTGCAGTATTCCTGGCTGATGGGTCTCATATTAAGTCAGGACTGGTTACCAAGGAGACCCCACCTATACTGACTGTCATTTCTGCGAACCACCGGGAACTACTCCGCCTGGACGCCATCTCATCTCCTTTATTCCCTGTCATCCTGGGCCTACCTTGGTTACAGGGCCATAACATCCAAGTAGACTGGAAGACTGGGAATATTAAGTTTTCATCTACATACTGCCAAGAACACTGCCTGGAGACACCATCCCCATCACCTTCCACGATCCTGCTATGCACCGACACAGACTCTGAGTTATGTCAACTGGTTCCAGGTGTTTATCATCAATTTCTGGATGGTTTCAGTAAGCGAGGAGCTGACACCTTACCTCCACACCGGCCTTATGATTGCCCCATCAAACTCCTGCCAGGAGCCGAGATCCCCTTCGGCCGCGTTTTCCCTCTGGCAGAACGAGAATCATGAGTACTGAAGGACTATGTTGATGAGAACTTACTACCCCACCGGCTGGCGCAGGCATATTCTTTGTGGAAAAAAAGGACCATTCCTTGAGGCTGTGTGTGGACTACAGAGACTTGAACAAAATAACAATAAAGAATCCCTATCCCCTTCCTTTAGTTCCTGAACTGTTTCAGAGGCTCAAATCAGCATGTATTTCCACTAAACTCGATTTGAGAGGAGCCTATAACCTGATTCGCATAAAGGAAGGAGATGAATGGAAAACCGCTTTTAGTACTTGATATGGTCACTTTGAATACCTGGTGATGCCCTTCGGCCTTTGCAATGCCCCGATCACCTTCCAGTACTTTATTAACGACATCTTCAAGGACTTCCTGGACATTTTTGTTGTTATCTATTTGGATGACATCATAATTTTCTCTGTGTCCCTGGACGTGGCATGTTTATGCCATCAAGTGTCCTTACTAGGTCACTTGTGTCCTGAATATGGGATAATAGGGCCCTCACATGAGGTCTTAGATAATCATCAACCAGATGGCTGGCTGGTTCTGTTGAACAGTTATTCCCAGATACAATGGGTCTGCCTGGAGGTTGAATGAGGCTTTTATGTATTTTAGGTAGAGCATATAGTGTTGGCATTCTCGGTGTCTTTACATCTGGATTTAATTTAGAACAGGAAAATCAAAGATGGCTGCGACGGCTTCGGACCGGACATATTGCCCTAATACAGCGCGATTGGTTAGTACAAAAAGCCGTCACTGATTGGTTGGTGGTGAGTGAGGCACCCAATAGGCGTCTGCAATCGAGCGGTGATGTCAGATACCGCTCGATTGGAGGGGATATATAATTCCCTTGTGGCCAGCAGCATGGTTGTTTGGCTGCTGGCTCTGATGAATGGACACATACACCTTTGTCTGGAAATTCCAAGGTAAATAACGAATTGGACTCCTGTGGACCTCCCATGTCTGTATTCTTGTCAGTAATAATGATCTGGGGTAGTAATACTTACCTCCCTCTGATCTTTTACAGTTTGAAGTATTTTCCATATTTTCCTGTTAATTGCTGTTCCCAGCACTCATTGGGATGAAAACTCCCTCTGGTGGACAAAAATAGGAAAACCTCCCTTCATCATATCAAATTGCTCTTGGAGCCAATATATACAGAGGTGAGAATATTAAAATGACAACAACTAGATTAGAAGTTTTTTTATATTGAAACCATTTAGTTAAAATTAAGACATACTACCCCATGTCACCAATACCTGTTAATTGTTAACTGACAATGCCTATTATATACTGATATATAATGTATACATTTTTCTGTCCATAGAGACAAATTATCTGGAGCCTTCCTTGTGAACATCCTCGCTAAATCATATTCTCCTTTTTTCCACCAATTTATCAGGTGGGTGGATATTCAATATAGTTACTAATAAAAACCTGTCCTTTAAATTCAAAGTATAATTAGCACAACAATAAGGAGGTTGGACATATTTCTTGTTTTTTGATGATTTTCTTTATTCATTACAGTCAAAAGCAAAAACAATTGGTGTCAATAGGCTCTTGAAGAAGCCAAACTGTATGGCGAAACATGTAGAGCGTACACCTGAATTGTTATTTGACATACTGGTGAATTGTTTTTAAAATGTTTGATACAGTCCTGTGCTCCTTTTATCTGTTTAAATAAAATTATTTTTTAGACAAAACTTTGTTGTATGGCACCTTAAAATTCCACCCATCTTCTATTTCTCAAATGTTTATGTAAAATATAGGGAGATGGTGCCCAAATATTTATGTCTATCCTTCACTATCTCCTAACTCCTCTATTGGATAGGGTAGGGATGACTGTGGGATGCCCAAAGATACAGGACCATGCTATATATACCGCAGTATATACACTCCTTCTTCCTCCAGCACTGACACTCGCTGACCGTTACACTCCTTCACTTCTCTCTTGCACAACGCTTGCTTCTACACTGTTAGGTCTGAAGGGAAGTTTATCAGGCCTACATTACATCTTCCTCCACCCTAGCTAGCACATGGTGAAGCCTGCACTTTTGACCAGCAGGACCTCCGGATCGCCTGTTACTGGTAAGGGCCACGGGCCCTTATAGTGTAAGGCCACAGGCCCTCAAAGTGGAGCTAAGTACAAATGTGCTAGCCGGGTCCTGATGGGCTACTGCTCCCAGCCCATCCTCTTCCAGGCCACTCCGACCTACCTCACTGTCCAGTGACACCACTCCCCTGACTGGCTCCTCCACCTTCCACAGACTGTCCACTATCTCCTCCCAGCCTTTTCCAGTCCTCTTCTCCAGCTCCCAGGGTCTGTCACTCACTGAGACCAGTGGATCCTTCAAGCCTTTCCCATAGCCTCTCTGTTGCTCTCCTGCTCCCCGGTGCTGCTCCAGGATCTCTCTCCACTCCTGGCTGCATCCAAGCCACCAGGCCTCAAGGTCACCCCCCCCCCCCCAGACTGGGACTCCCAGGTGAGGCCTCAGCAACCTCTGCTACATCTCCACTCTTCCACCCGACACTCTCCTCCTCCCAGCTGGGCAGACCACAGTATTTAAACAGGCCTGCCTCCTGCCAATCCGTGTTGGGGATTGGTTAGGGCTCCTTAACATACTTCAGAAAGTTACACCTCCTCTTCCATCCCATTTTTCCAGAACCTTCTGGACCCAAAAGGGAGGAGTAACCAAGGAATGTTCCTTCCTGCAGTCTCCCTGGGACTCTCCCCGGCCCAGATCAAAACATTCAGTCCTGTACAACAGTCAGGCCTGACTAAATTTGCCTCTTCTAGCAAAAATCTATCACAAAAGCACCTATTCACTATGGGGGCGCTACACACGTGAATCTACTCTGCAAATGTGCTCCCTAACTATATGAGTACCCAACCTAGGACATACAGTGCCTTGCAAAAGTATTCGGCCCCCTTTGAACTTTGCGACCTTTTGCCACATTTCAGGCTTCAAACATAAAGACATAAAACTGTAATTTTTTGTGAAGAATCAACAAGTGGGACACAATCATGAAGTGGAACGAAATTTATTGGATATTTCAAACTTTTTTAACAAATTAAAAACTGAAAAATTGGGCATGCAAAATTATTCAGCCCCCTTAAGTTAATACTTTGTAGCGCCACCTTTTGCTGCAATTACAGCTGTAAGTCACTTGGGGTATGTCTCTATCAGTTTTGCACATCGAGAGACTGAAATTTTTGCCCATTCCTCCTTGCAAAACAGCTCGAGGTCAGTGAGGTTGGATGGAAAGTGTTTGTGAACAGCAGTTTTCAGTTCTTTCCACAGATTCTCGATTGGATTCAGGTCTGGACTTTGATTTGGCCATTCTAACACCTGGATATGTTTATTTGTGAACCATTTGTTACTAGGTTTTTCTAGGTCGTTTTAGATGTTACCTTACCAAGTGTTTATTTGTATAGGTCCACAATCTTACCGGTTTAGTTTCAGGTCTGGACTTAGGTTAGCTCTTAGACACCTTTCTTGACTTTTGACGACAAGTGTTTGTGAAAGGTAGGTTGGAGTGACTGGAGCTCGACAAAACGTTCCTCCTTACCCGTTTTTAAAGTCAGAGAGCTACACGTTTTGACTATCTCTGTATGGGGTTCACTGAATGTCGACATTAACGTCGTTTTCCACCGCGATGTTTCATAATTGAATTCCCCCGACTTATTAAAACGTACGGGTTAAAAAGTCAAAAATTAAACAATTTTTTCAAACTTTATAGGTTATTTAAAGCAAGGTGAAGTACTAACACAGGGTGAACAACTAAGAAGTGTTTT
>BLSH010349043.1:401517-422272 GCA_018402905.1 Glandirana rugosa | reverse complement strand
TTCTTCACAAAAAATTACAGTTTTATATCTTTATGTTTGAAGCCTGAAATGTGGCAAAAGGTCGCAAAGTTCAAAGGGGGCCGAATACTTTCGCAAGGCACTGTATATTAAATGGGAATACATTGAGAGCAGGCTTACTACAGAGCCTTAAGCTGGGTACACATGGGCCACATGTCGGGAGACATTTGCGGGTTCAAAAAAAGCTGGCCATCATTCGGCCCGTGTCTATGTCGGTCTGTTGACAGAAGCCAGCTGCTTGCCCAGTTTCTGTCAGGCGAGCATGCTGGAAAACCAGCAGCCGACCAACTCCGGATCAGCACTCTCTGCCAATGGCGGCTGGAGAGCGCTGATTGGAGTGTTCTGATGGGGGTCATCCCCGTGTCAGAGTACAACAGCTCAGTGGGGGAGATCGCTGAACTAATGTCGGATGGTTAGTACAGTTGCTCCAAATGGAGCGGTCAGTTTTTTATCATGCATCCAGCTGGTTATACGAAAAAAGAAAACTGTTAAACCCCTTTCACACGGCAACGCTGATAAAACAGCACTAAAGCAGCGGTCGTTTTTGTCATGCTTTAGCTGCGTTTTAGCAGCGGTATTCGGCCGCTAGTGGGGGTTTTTTTACACAAAAAAGTGGAAAAAGACCGTTTTGCAGTGATTCCGAGTTGTTTTTCAGGCGCTTTGGAATCGTTGCTCCCAACCCACCCCAAAGATGCTTTTTAGAGGCTATTTCTAGCGCTAAAACGCCTGAAAATTGCGTCAGTGTGAAAGGGGTCTTAGTGTGTCAGTATTTATGCTCCTTAGCCACTTGTGGACCTTGAGTGCCCAAAAAAATTTGAACCAATTACCTTGAGTATACGTCGCATGCAGAAAAAGTGTTTCACAATAGTTACGTCAGCTAGAATTATGAAACGCTATTTCCACAGTTATGTATAGCAAGAGAGTGACCCTGTGTCATATGTAATTCTACACGGGTTTAGAATAGGTTGGCACTTGTTAAATTACTGGCAAACTGCAAGGAAAAAAAATCATGTTTTGCAATACTACTCTTTTTTTTTTTTTTTTTAAATAGAACAAAACAGACATAGCCATTGTTATCAAAAATATTTATATATAAAGCTTCAAGGCAGAAAACACAGCAGAGAGATCTTTGTTTATGCTGGTTGATGGTTTTGGAGGTTATGAGAACAGATGAAAGACAATGTATTATTTGAGAAGAAGAATGGTCGTTTGTTATGGCATTAGAATACGTGAGTGGAATAAGGTAGTTAGTACATAGAACATCTAAGATGTTTGCATGCAGAGCGTGTAATTAGAATTTGAAGGATAATACGTTGTTGTTGGTACAATGGGCTCTGATATGGCTAAGATAAACAATTTATATATATATATATATACAGTATATCACAAAAGTGAGTACATCCCTCACATTTTTTAAATATTTTATTCTATCTTTTCATGTGACATCACTGAAGAAATTACACAATGTAAAGTAGTGAGTGTACAGCTTGTATAACACTGTAAATTTACTGTCCCCTCAAAATAACTCAACACACAGCCATTAATGTCTAAACCGGTGGCAACAAAAGTGAGTACACCCCTAAGTGAAAATGTCCAAATTGGACCCAATTAGCCATTTTCCCTCCCCAGTGTCATGTGACTCATTAGTGTTACAAGGTCTCAGGTGTGAATGGGGAGCAGGTGTGTTAAATTTGGCTTTATCGCTCTCACTCTCTCATACTGGTCACTGGAAGTTCAACATGGCACCTCATGGTTAAGAACTCTCTGAGGATCTGAAAAGAGAATTGTTGATCTACATAACGATGACCTAGGCTATAAGGAGGTTGCCAAGACCCTGAAACTGAGCTGCAGCACGGTGGCCAAGACCAAACAGTGGTTTAACAGGACAGTATTTGGTTCAGATAGTGTCAGATGGCGTCAAGCGTGTGGCTGCAACCAGGTGAGGAGTACAAAGACAAGTGTGTCTTGCCTGCAGTCAAGCATGGTGGTGGGAGTGTCATGGTCTGGGGCTGCATGAGTGCTGCCGACACAGGGAAGCTACAGTTCATTGAGGGAACCATGAATGCCAACATGTACTGCGACATACTAAAGCAGAGCATGATCCCCTCCCTTTGGAGACTGGGCCGCAGGGCAGTATTTCAACATAATAACGACCCCAAACACACCTGTTTTGCTGTCGCTCTTTGCTTTCCTCTGTGGACCACTGCACTACTAAAACAGCAGGCAATCTTTTCTTTACCCTTTGCTCAACAAAATGTATGTATTTTGGTTTGTAATTGGTATGTACAGTACATGCTATGTGTTAGAAATATGACGGGCCTTCAACAATGTGATAGGTTGGCAGGAATTTGTGAGTAATTTATGTCCCTAGAACACCTGGAGGTGCTACTTGAATTTTGGGCCTTTATATGTGCCCAAGCTGTGTAAAAGTCTCACACATGTGGTATCACCATACTCAGGAGGAGTAGCAGAATGTATTTTAGGGTGTCATTTTTGTTATGTACATGCTATGTGTTGGGAATACCTTATGAATGGACAACTTTGTGTAACAGAAAATGCATTTTCATTTGTTCTTACACATTTTCCAAAAATTTCTGGAAAAAATGAACTGTTCAAAAGACTCATTATGCCCCATGGATTATATGTTAAGGTGTTTGCTTTCAAAAATGGGGTCATTTTGTGGGCATTTCCATTGTCCTGGTGCTCCAGGGCCTTAAAAATTCTGATTGGTTGTCAGGAAATGATATGTATAATTTATGCTTCTAAAATGTCTGAAGGTGCTATGTCAATGTTGGGCCTCTGTATGTGGCCAGGCTGTGTAAAAGTCTCACACATGTGGTATTGCCATACTCAGGAGGAGTAGCAGAATGTATTTAGGGTTGACATTTTTGCTATGTACATGCTATGTGTTGGAAATATCTTATCAATGGAAAACTTTTTGTTAAAAAAATGCGTTTTCATTTTTCCCACATTTCCCAAAAACCTCAGAAAAAAAAATGAACCGTTCAAAAGACTCATTATGCTTAATAGATTATACATTTGCGTGTTTTCTTTCCAAAATGGGGTAATTGTGTGGGTATTTCAATTGTCCTGGTGCTCCAGGGCCTTCAAAAGTGTGATAGGTCGTCATCAAATTAGATGTGTAATTTATGCTCGTCGAACGCTTGCAGGTGCTACTTGGATGTTGGGCCTCTGTATGTGACCAGGTTGCATAAAAGTCTCACACATCTGGTACCACCATACTCTGGAGGAGTAGCAGAATATATTTTGGGGTGTCATTGCAAGTATGCATATGCTGTGTGTGAGAAATAACTTGTTATGACAATTTTGTGTAAAAAAAAAAAATCTTCATTTTGCAAAGAATTGTGGGGGAAAAAATGACAACTTCAAAAAACTAATCATGCCTCTTACCAAATACCTTGGAATGTCTACTTTCCAAAAAGAGGTCATTTGGGGGGTATTTGTACTTTCCTGGCTTGTTAGTGTCTCAAGAAATGAGATAGGTGGTCAGTACATCAGGTGTGATCAATTTTCAATGATTTGCAACATAGCTTGTAGACTCTATAACTTTCACAGAGACTAAATAATATCCACTAATTTGGGTTATGTTTACCAAAGATATGTAGCAGTATAAATTTTGGCCCAAATTTATGAAGAAAAATTACTTTTTTTGCAAAATTGTACAATAGAAACTAAAAAAAAGTGGGGTTTTTAAAAAAAATTCGCTCTTTTTTCGCTTATATTGCAAAAATAAAAACCCCAGTGGTGATTAAATACCAGAATACCAAGGAACGGGGGAAGGGTCCGGGTTGGGTGAAACCAAACCCCGGCCTGAAAGAGCTCCAATAGGAAACACTCTGCAGCGTATGATTAGCAAAAATGTATTAATACAAAAATACATTTTAAGCAAAAATATGATCAAAGCCACACAAATTAAAATGTTAACGACAACGTTGCCAGATAACACTAAAAACAACCCGGGTCTGCATTCATACAACCAGACATACCTAAGAGCCGGGGGGGGGGGGGCTATGTGATGGTTCCAGACACTGTGGGGAGGGGGAGCCTAGTGGGGCTAAGGCAGATTATGGGCTGTGTCTGCAGCCAGGGTGACTGCTATGAGCAAAAGGATGTTGGGATGTAAAAAGCAGGATGGTAGTCCAGCGAGGAGCATGTGGGGTAATTCCGAGTGATGAAGGTGACACAGGACTGCTGAAAGGTTATAAAGCGCATATAAGTGACACAGTAGGGCTGAGTCTCAGCTGTGCCAAAACCACTGGCACTCGCGCTGTCAGAGTGTAAACCTATGCACAATGGATTTCTTCGGTATAGTAATCGGTATAAACACTGCAAGGACACTGGTTTGAAGGTGAACAGTGAGGCTGTAAAGCAATTGTAACAGTCAAGATTGGGTACTGCGTCCCATGGAGCGGTGTCACCCGTGTTGCTGTCTTCCCTCTACCCTCTCTAGCAGATCAGGCTCGGGACCATTCGTGCAATATAATGCGCTTGTCTGGCGTTTGGAAATCAGGCCTGTTGTGGCAGCACATGGATCAGATGGATGTCAGGGGCGGTGAGATGTATAGACCGCAAGATGAACACAGAGTTCCGGGTCACATGACGCTGTGACGTCGATACATTTTGCTCACATGACGTGAGCTTTGTGAAGACACTGGTGGAAGGCTGATTACAGACTTTAATGGGAGAGAAAAACTCCTCCCATTTGTGGTTTTATTTTTCAGCTCCACCGTTTCCACCAGTATTAAAGGGCCAGCATTATGCTGAATAGAAATATCTATGGGGAAGGGGACACAACCATTTATTCAATCTATTTTCCACATAGATTAGCTGAAGCACACCATCCATAGCTTCAGGGATAAAACTCAATATAAGCAAGGACAGTACAACTAAGGAATGGAACATGCCAAACCTACCTAGGGGGGAAAAAACACCAAGGGGGGGAAGGAAAAGGAGGGGGGGGGAGGGAAAAACTGGGGAAAGGAAAGAGGAAGGGGAGAAAGGGGGAAAGGGGAATGGTTATGAGTTAGGCAGGCACAATTTAAGGGTCAAGGAACACTTGTAGACTGAAATTGGTGTTCAACCCTTTGGGGGTCATAGTTCCTAGACAGGATATCCATTCCTTTTCCTTGAGTAAGAGGCCCTTATCATAGTCTCCCCTACGACTGGGCAACGTTAAGGCGAAGAAGCCCTTTATCTTTAGACCCTCAGGGGATGACTTGTGGAAGATGTCAAAATGTTGAGCTATTGGGGTATGTTCTGTCATGGATGGATTTCTCGGGGCCTTAAGGCTACCTAGGTGCTCATCGATGCGGATACGGAGCTGACGTTTAGTCTTCCCCACATAATACTTTTTGCTAGGGCATTCTAAAATATAGAGAACCCGTGATGTACTGCAGTTGATAAAACTGCTTGATATGAAAAATATTCTGTCTGCCGCATCAGTGAACACCCTGGTACGTTCCACAAATCTACAAATGTGGCAATGGCCACATGGGAACATCTCTGTGGGGTGAGGCATGTCCGTTAACCAGTTTCCAGACGGAGTGTGTGTAAACTTGGAATGTACTAAGTTATCCCTCATGTTCTTAGCTCTTTTGGCCACCATTAGGGGCCTGGGTCCCACAATCCGGGCTATGTCAGATGACTGGGTGAGCATGTGCCAATGTTTAGATAAGGTGGAGCGGACTTGTTCCCACTGAGAACCGTAGCGCGTGATAATACGGACAGGGGATATTTCAGAAGATGAAGACCCCATGTTATTAGTTTTAAGTAACTCTTCACGTTTTGTTGAAGAGGCACGTTTATGTGCTCTTTGTATGGTCTTGTGTGAGTATCCCCTGTCCCTAAACCGCTGGTACAGTTCCTCAGTCTCAGATTTATAACCCACTTCCATTGAGCAATTCCGAGGAATATGAAGGAATTGGCCAACCGGAATACCTCTGATTAGTGAGGGGGGATGGTGACTTGATGCCAACAATAATGTGGATTTATGGAAAGTTTTGATTTCCAATTTTCCATTTCCATTCTGAGATGAACACTTTAAGTTCCTCCAAAGTCCCTTTCCAAACAACCAGGACATCGTTGTGGTTCACAAATGAACGTAGCAAAGGAACATCGATGACGGGTAAACTACCATTCTTTCCCACCATCCAAGATGGAGGCAGGCGTATGCGGGTGCCCATGGTACACCCATAGAGGTTCCTCTCTTTTGCTGATAATTTACACCTACAAACTGAAAACAGTTGTGGGTGAGAGCAAATTTAAGTAAATCCAATATAAGCTCATTTTGTGATCCCATATGATCTCATAAGGGGATATTTTTCTTCCAGGAAATGGGCTACCGCTTCCAAACCACAGCTGTGGGGGATGGAGGTATAGAGGGACTCCACATCAATACTGACGATTATCATCCCCTCTTGTACCTCCACCCCCACCAACCTGGCCAGAACGTCCCAAGTATCCTGAACGTAGGACGGCAAATCCCTCACCATACCTCCAATAAGAGCATCCAAGAATTTCCCCACTCGCTCGAGGGGTCCCCCACCGCCGATATAATGGGCCTCCCGGGGGAATTTTGCAGGTTTTTATGAACCTTAGAAATCATATATATAACCGGAATGTTATAGTCATATACCATTAAATGGTTCAGTTGCTTTTTAGTAAGTAGGCCTGCTTCCAAGGCCAATTGAAGTTTGAAGTTAGGGGAATCAACAATCGAGGGAAAGGGGTTATTCTGGAGTCTTAAGTAGGTGGACTGGTCAGCTAGTTGTCTCTGTATCTCTTGTTGGTAATACTTTTCTGAAAGGAGGACTACATTGCCTCCTTTGTCACTATGTTTGATGACCAGATTGGGGGCTTCAGATAGTTCTCTATGTGCTTGACGTTCGTTCGGTTGGAGGTTATTGTAGGGTATCCTATCCCACTTAATGTGTTTTAGGTCCTCTTGGACCAAATCCAGGAACATTGCGATCCACCTATTATTTTTATAAGGAGGCATCTTGGTGGACTTGATATTTATCTGAGCCTGTCTCTTCCAGAGTTCCTCAGGGGGTGTGTTTTCGCCCTCATCTGGAAAATCTAATAGGGAAACAAGTTCATCCAGGGCCTGTAATTCCCTGGTTTTAAGGGGAGATTTAGGCTCAGCGGGAATACTTGATTTATCAGAATAGACTACTCTCAGAAATACCTTTCTGAAAAATAGAGAAACATCTTTATAGACTTCAACGTGCCTCATACAGTTGGTGGGAGAGAAGGAGAGGCCGCGACTTAGAAGTTTTATGTGCTTCTCTTGCAGGTTGAAAAAATTGATAATCTCTATGTTAGTACTTTTAGTGTTTACTACTCGTCTCTCTACCTCTATTTTTGGTATGCCCTCTATTTCGGTTTTTGACTCCTGGTAATAGTTTTGTTTTTCCGTTTTTGTTGGATAATCCCTTCTCCACTATAGGAGGTTTCTTAGATACCTCATATTGGAGGTGTTTCTTCTGGATCGGATGTATTGTCCTCTAAAAAAGTGACCGAACAAAGTTTGTCCCCTTCACTCTCAGAGGAGGTGATTGCTCTTCTACTCCCAGAACGTGATCGGTAGCGGCGGCGACATGAATGACTACGTCCCCGATTAGTTGACAGGTCATATATCTCCCACGTGACCAGTCGTCCAAATCACGCTGGAATTTGGACTGCTTGGTCAGGCGAGATTTCTTTGAACTCTCTCAATCTCTTTTTTAAGAAACTCGTTGTGTCTATTAAACTCAGTATTATTTTTAAAGGGTTCAAGTTTTTTACTGCTTTGTCTATCTTATTTTTTAAAACACTAGTTGTCTAGTTTCCTCCTCAATAATGAGTTTCATGACCGATAGGCCATGAACAATGCACAATTTTTCCATTGATTCAGAAATGGTTCCGTATGCAGGTGTTGTGCAGGGATAACCCTCTCCCTGAGTGAGACCCCTGGGTAGTATACCATTTGCAAAATATGTCTCAAGGGAGGAAATATCCCATTTACGACTGAGATATTTGACCGTGAGTTTCCTGTGTTGCTTAAATAATTCTCTAATGATGTCACTATCAGTAGGTACTTGTTCTTGGGTTACCTGTGAAAAGACTGCCCTAATTTCTTCCTCTATCTCTTCTCCTACTACAAATGCCATAGGGAAAGTGTTCTGCAACTAATAACATGACAAATACCAAGTGTGGTAATGATCAAAAATGCGTAATTACAAACTTTAAGTAAATTACGTGGGGCTATCTGTTTCCCCCAAGAGGGATCCAAAGGGAATCCAAAATTCCAATATTAACAAAGTAAAAAGGAAAATCAAGGGTAGCACCCAGTTATTTTGCATGAACACATCGCTGGCTCATCCCTGTTGGGTGAAACCCAATCCGGACCAGAAAGGGCTCCGATAGGAAACATTCTGCAGTGTATGATTCGCAAAAATGTATTAATAATTAACAAAAATACAGTTTAAGCAAAAATATGATCAAAACCACACAAATTAAAATGTTAATGACAACGTTGCCAGATAACACTAAAAACAACCCGGGTCTGCATTCATACAACCAGACATACCTAAGAGCCGGGGGACACCACAGGGGGCAATGGAAGTGATGGTTCCAGACACTGTGGGGAGGGGGAGCCTAGTGGGGACCTGGACCCTTCCCCCGTTCCTTGGTATTCTGTAATTTTTGGCTTCAGGAACCCCATCCCCTGATGCAGTTATGAGCCAGCGATGTGTTCATGCAAAACAATTGGGTGCTACCCTTGATTTCCCTTTTTACTTTGTTAATAGTGATTAAATACCGCCAAAAGAAAGCTCTATTTGTGAGAAAAAAATTATACAAATTTTGTTTGGGTACAGTGTAGCATGAGAGAGTAATTGAGATTCAAAGTGTGAGAGCGCTGAAAGCTGAAAATTGGTCTGGGCAGGAAGGGGGTATAAGTGTCCTGTATTGAAGTGGTTAAAAATGAACAAACTTTCTTAGAACATTCTTTTCCTAAGAATTTTCATTAGAAATTCTACCCATCTATGACCAGGTTGACAGTCAGACAGCAGTGCCTTAAATCTCACACTGCAGATCTGAGGCTGTAGGCACATACCAGTAAATATACAACTTTTTTTTTAAGCGGTTGCATCCCTTAAAAAAAAAAAAAAACACCTGCAGCTCACAATATGTTGGTAAAGGCCCCATTCGCACTTGAGCGTACTGGAATCGCAGGCGGAATCGTGCACATCTGCCCATGATTCCAGAATCGCAGAAAAACATGGGACGTGTTTGAGATGCCATTATTTCTTAATGGCACCCTTAAAGCGGTGCAATTTTTTCCGTGATTGTCAAGTGACAAAATGCGCTAAAACCGTGGCAAGAATCGCAACAGCAAACACTCCTGGCTCTGTGCCAAGATTTGGTACATGAGCTTCTTTGGAGCGTTTTTGGAGTGGAGGGAGGCCCATTGAAATGAATGTTGCTGTTCAAAAAACACGTTCCAAAAAAAACACAAAAAAGCTAAAAAAAACGTGGTGCACCAGCTGTCACAGTACTACGCTTAGGTGTGAATGGAGCCTTACTGATTGTCCTGTGGTTTGCTAAAGTGCGTGTGTCATAAACAATTGCCATTTTTTTCAGTTTTTTATCCTTGGTTGTAGCTCAGTGTTGTTGATCTTCTGCAGTCTCTGCCTTTTTTTGTTTGCATTCCAGCAATGGCTGCATGACATTTGTCAGGACGTGTTTCCTGATGGGGACAATAGTGGATAATGTCTGTTAACATAATGTGTGTCCAAACTGCCATTTTAGGAAGTCCTTTATACAGGAGCAGTGGCAGCTGGTGGTTGTTTTGTGTGGGGGGGGCAGCAAACAATGCATCCACAGCCTCCCCCCCAGGCAGTGCTTGTGCTCCCTGCATTACGGGCCTCCACTGCACAGGAGGACAATGCAGGAGCTTGATTGGGAGAAAGGGGCATTTGGGAGTGTCGTCACCCAATAAAATTAAGTGCCTGAACAGTGAACCTTGGCAGGTATTATTATTTTAATGATAACCTGAAGATTTAGAAATATTGAAAATTAGTTTTAAAATCTTCTTCTGAGGGTTTAGGCAGGCCATATGTGGTGCAAATTTCTTTCCTGCAACCACGAGTTACAGAAAACTAATTTGCACGATTCCCCCATCAACACAGACAGTGCTGACAGGGCAATAATCCCTCCTGCACTTGTCTGTTCCGGGGGGGGGGGGGGCGGGATGGGGTAAGCTGCCCCCGCCGGGAGAAGACCGTGATTATCACTAATGGCTATAGCCATTATTGCAAGAGGATCCAGCAGGCTGGTTGTACCCAAGTTGCTCTATCGTTCAACTTAGTACATTCTGCCTGCCCATTAATGGTTCAAATCTCGGTCGGTTCTTTCTGAACTGGCTGAGATCAGAACCGTGTATGGCCGGCCCTAGTGACTTGGTTTACATACCTATATGTAAAGTGGAACTTTACTCCACAAACTGACTTGAGAGCATTGCTTCCCCCTTTCCCCCACCCCCAACCTAATTATAATAGCCAGTATTTCTTTGAGAGGGGGAGGTGGACTACTTTTACATATATTTTTTCTTTCTTACAGGGCCCTGCCTTAGCCAGAATGAAGTGTCATACTCCAGGAGCTCTACTAAGCCATGAAAGCCCATTCGGGGCTGCCTGAATCTGTGAAGAAGCAGCCAACTGCAGAGGACCAAGATGGCAGCACAAGACACTGGTTTGCTGCACGATAACATTGAATCCACTGGGTAGGTCAGTATGTTTATTTAAGAGAACCTAGCATACCAGGTAAGGGATGGGATGGAGATGGGAAGGAGTAAAGTTCCTCTTTAATAACATGCACAAAAGATATTAGCTAAGAGCAGATTTTTTTTTACCCCATGACTACAGTTCTCCTTATGGTAATGTCATAACTCTAAGCTACAAATGCTTGAGGGGAAGTGGGAGTCACAGAAGATGGTTCATATTTGTTTGATTGACACCAACTGTACATTCTTAAACACAAACAGCAAGGTTGTGAAGAATAAAAACCTTTGTTGTGATTCAAATTCATGTTACAGCTGTTACGCGCATACTGTCATTCTCGGCTTTTATAAAATTGTGAAGGTAGAATTGGTTCAAGGTAACTGCACTTTTCTTTTGTATTGTACAGAACTAAGATGAATCAGTACACTGCCAGTATTTCATCGTTGATCCCATGGCAAATGGATGTGTTTAAAAACGAGACTGTGTAATATCAGAGCAATGGTGTAATTGGAAGAAACCTGTATGATTGCACAAATATTCAGAGTATTCCATCTCTCTAGGCTTCTATAGGCTCTATGGTAAGGAAGCCTCATTGCTTGACAGACAATAAAAGCAAATGCCAAAGTCCATGCATGAGCAGGACTCTGTTGCTACAGGGTGAAGGAGAGCGCACTGCGCGGGTTTAGTACTCAGAAGCACACTTTCTCCTGGGATCTACAAGTGCAAGACCATGATGTTGTAATACATCCCTACCTGCCGACTGAGTCAGAGTCCACCTAGGTTTAACCTCTCCCCGGCGCAGTCCCACATCTTAGCTTGCTAAATGCACCAACAAGGTGGGGAGCCCCTTCATGTGGTCTTTTGGGGATGAGAAGTTCTCTAACTAAAGACATCAGAACTTCATGTGGTGCACCTGAGCTGGTTTGTGGTTGCTGGAGACCATGTGGAATGTGTTTCTCTGCACACCTGAGCTGGTGTTTGGAAGGTGGAGTGCATGCTGCATGTGATTTCTGCACATCTGAGCTGAATCCTGGTGCTGGAGTTAGTGCTGCCTTTTCACTTATCCCACAGGTTTTAGCTAGCCTTTTTTGTTCTTCCTCCTTTGCCTCTACCTTTGTCATTTTTCCTTTGTGGGAGCGATTTGGGTTTTCTCTCATTTGTCTGCAGTTTTTCCCTTAACCTATGGCTTTTCCTGTGACCAGCATGCGTGCATGATCCGGTCAAGGTTTTGTGGCTCAGGATTGCGCATTACCCAAGTGGTATCTTTAATAGTGGATAAAAAGAATACTCACAAACAATTAAGAGAAAAAAAGTGTATCAAAGCCCATAGTAGACACAAGGCAACCGGGTCACCATCTTGGTGACCTGGTTGCTTCGTGTCTACTATGGACTTTGATACACATTTATCTGTTGTTTGTGAGTATAATTCTTTTTATCTACTACTAAAGATACTACTTGGGTAATGTGCAAGGCTGGTGCGCTCTCTCTTTGTATTTACAGTGTTCAACTGGGTTTATCCCCCTGACCCCTAGAGGGCATCAAACCTGTGCTTTCATTGGGGCTACCAAGAATCTGTTACACCTATCACCATTACATTACCCGTGAACACAAGAGGTTATTACTGTTCTGTCAGGTTTTGTGGCTGTTCCTGGTCTCAGGGCCGGCTATGGCATCCATGCATGCACTGTCCAGAGGGCCTCATGTGGTGGCCATCTTTGTTCAGGCATGTCTAGGCTCTTGCATGTGTGAGGTGGGTTTTTCACTGAAAACATCTTTTGTTTTCCCCTGCTTATGCTAGAGGTGAATGGGGGAGGAGGAAGGTGATTTTGGCACATGTGTATGATCTGTTTGCTTCTTTCTCTGAGTCTCCTATTTTCTTTCTGCACAGTGCTGACATCCTTGCTCTAATAGGAACTTTCTCCCATATAGCCTGGACCTCCACGTGTTCAGGTAGAAAAAAGAGGACATGTCTGATGCTACCCTTAACACACCTCCATCCCTAATAATTTGCAATAAAGGAGAAAAATAGCCCATGGGACTTTGAGTGAGGTGGGAACGGGGGCCAGAAAAGCATGTATAAATATGTATAAAAAACATAATTTATTGAGTTCATCAGAAAATACATGAACATTTGAGCCAAGTGTAATGAAAGAGACATACAATCCAAAATGTGTCAAAACATTGATACATTGTTTAAAAAATTGTAAAATGTACAAAATATATCTATACAGGCATCCATAACTCACTTCATTTCGCAAGTCCGTGCTTGCTTCCTCAGGAGTAGATCTTAAGGTGCAGTATATCTATGAAACAAATTGGAAATGTCACAAAAAAACTATCTATTTGGGACCAGGAGCCCATATGCAACAGCCCCATACTCACAAAAATAGCTTGGCCAGGGTTCCAAGACAGGTGTGGTCCCCCAAAAAAGAGCCACGGAATATGTCTCCTCAGGGAGCTGAAGAGATGGAGCAAGCAGCAAGTCACCAGGGAAGCAGGAGGAGGATTGGCATGGCTGAATAAAGTGTATCCAAAGGGTTCCCACAAATCCAGGATTGACAGCTGTAATGAAAATTTGAATGCATATGTCTGAGTATCTTTAACATGCTGCATTGGCAGACTAAAAGGTAAGTAGGTAACTTCAATGTAAATGTATATATATATATATATATATATAACTGAGGTATTACTATGTATGCTGCCATAGCAGACTGCAGATAATAATACACACTCATGCAGTGTAATCTAGGCATATGTGGGCAGTTTGTGCCTATAAGTAACAAAGGGCCGTGCTATAAAGCAAATGTGAGATGTGATGTTACCAGGGAGCCACCTTAAACTGTAAAGTAAGTCCTAAAAGAAGTGTATGGGGGTGCACAAAATATCTCAATGAATGGGATGTGATATGCTTACCAGATAGGTGTGCTTGATGTGTGAAGTATCAAGGCAGTATGAGAACCAAGAGCCTGCATGTGAATCCTCCTGCTTAATTCCCCAGCAGGTGCAGCTGGCTTCACCTCTAACACCATGAACAGGTGACTGAGCATAGGGTATGCTCACCACCTATATAGGAGACGCCCATGCCCTGTCATCTGTGATGGAAAACCTCAGCATGGGGGGCATGGCCTAGCACCGGACCAAGATGGACACATAGAGGTAGAGCTCCGGCAGCCAGGGTGTCTTTCCTAGCTTCATAAGCGGATCAGCATCACACCTTAACCCCTGAGATAACCGGGAGAAGCTTTTCGACTTCCCGCTCCTAAGCGGACCCGACCATGCCACTCAGCCGCACTATCCCGGAGCTTTTTAGGTCCCAACAGCCAGACCTACAGGCCTCTTCACAAATGGGCGACGGGGAGACATCCCGCCGCTCCCAGATGCCGGACCCCCTGGCGCAGGTGAGCACTGCAGCACCTCACATACAGCCCTCGTCACTCCGAAAGCCTGGCGGACCTGCATCTAGTGGCAGCAGATATAAAAAACACTCTGTCTGCAGCGATCTCGGATCTCAGGACCGCCTGGAGCATGTGGAGACGGTGGCTATGATGAATGGAGCCGCCATTCACGAGGTACAACAGACTGTTGGCACACAAGCCCAACATATCATGGACATGCATCGTCATCTCGAGGACCTGGACAATAGGGGCCAGAGATGTAACCTCAGGTTCAGGGGGATCCCAGAAGCAATTGAGGGCCCTCAATTGCAACAGGCTGTATGGGCGATCTGCAACACCTTGATAGGCACACCACTAAATGTACCCATAAATCTGGAACGATGCTACAGGGCGCACAGACCCTCTCAGGGATACTATATGCTGTTTTGTGAGTTTTACATTAAAAGAAGACATACTGCGACAGGCACGCACCCAGGGGCAAATACAACATGATGGGCACCTTATACAGATCTTCCAAGACCTGTCTTCCATTACACTGCAACACAGGAGAGATCTGCGCCCCCTACTTACTGCCCTCAGGGAAAGACATATAATCTATTGCTGGAAATTCTCTTTCTGCCTGACAGCAACAGTGGGCAACAGATCAGCTGCATTCCGCACTATGGACCTACAAGATTTTTTTGACACTCTAGGACTGCTCCTGATCCCGGTGCCTGACTGGTTTAGCGCATTCCTGCAGCCTGAGCCATGGCTCTCCACTCACCCGGAGAGATCCCCCCTGCAACAGACAAAGACGATGCAGATCCTCCTCGGATTCGTCCCAAAGAGACCAGGACGCCATGATCACAGAGCATTGCCCAAGGGCTACACCTTCCTCAACACATTGCAGAACGGATCGCTAAGACCTCCAGGTATTTCCTGCTTCTTGCCATAGACTGGATCATACCAGCCACATGGATGCTACCTGGCAGCTACAGCTCTCACCATTCTCAACAGGAAGCTTATGGACCCCTGACTGTGCTATAGGAACTTCTAGATCTGGACTACCAGGCAGGTATTTGATAGCTATTATTGATATTACACCCCTGATCAATATCACTTACCAGCTGGTTTTATGCTTCGGCACAGCCTCAAGCTTCTAAACCTGTATATTGGAGAGGTCCCCTAGGAGTCTACACTTGCACAGGAAATTGGCAATCCTGCCAACCACAAGTATTTCTGTCCCTATAATTTGATGAGGTAATCCGCTTTGACCACGGTCTTAAACTGAACAATATGGGTTAGGACTGGTATATGCTGTTACAAACCGAGGGGGATATAGTTGCAATCTAATCCTGCTTAAACTTTTTCTTGTGTTTTTTTTTTCTTTTCTCTTTTTGTCATCACCCAAGGGTCTGTCGAAATGCCTAGTTCATAGGACAGACAGATATCAGTATGGCTATTCATAAGTTGTCATTTAGCTGTGTTAGTAATCCCAGGTGGCAGAGGCCTGCAGTTCGTTTCATTTCAGTTGTTTTTTTTTTTTGTTTGGTATTAGGCGGTATCATTCAATTGAAGGTCTGATGTTGGGTTGGACGAGGGAGATCTTCCCCGTATGATGGCTCTCGCATGATATTTACATAAGTGAGGGGGCCCGGACACAGGTGCATCTTTGCGCACGTGGGCGGGGCCCTCCTACAATTTACATTGTGCCCTCTGGCGCCCCCCCATCGGAGGGCGTCTAGAGAGGACAAGGCGAGAGTGTAGCTCTAACAGAGGCCATGATTATGGGTCTAAACTCTTTCTAATGCTGATCTACAGTAGCTCCACCCGCAGGGCACTGGTTTACAAGCACTTCTCCCTGGGCTGCTGGAGGTTAGCCCTGAGCCGCGGGCATAGACTTAGGCCTATGCCTGCTTTGATCTTAAGAGTGTTTTGAACATGAGGGCTCTTGAACAGCCCAGGGGAAATGAAGCGATCTAGGAATATCTCCCAGGTTCTCCATTTTGCATAAGGTGAAATGGACCGGGTCTCCCTATTATTGTGGGGGGCCCCGGCCCATTACAACCCCCCTCATATTAATGACGCACCTTTGCAATATATTATGCTAGGAATGCTTCTATGCCTTGGATTGTCTTAGCCTTCTTGTGTCCGGTGTTGGACTCTTCCCTAACCCCTGTGTGGCAGGGTCCTCCGGGAACTTCGCCGGCTAACTCTATCCCCTATTCCCTACATTAGGTGCCTCAGCAGGCCTGTAGACACCTCCGGTGACTTTAGTATACTCTTCCTCCTTCTCCAGAGCTTTTAAAGCCACAGAGACTTCCCTCGCCCTCTCCCACCCCACCCCCTTTCCTTTTCTCTCCACCCCTAGCCACTCACCCTTTTACCCCTTCTTTCTCTTTTGTCTGTAAGTAAACTACCCGGCTACCCTGTCCAATAGCTTTGTGTATGACCAGAGTATTCTGCTCTGCCAATAGCTGTTTTGAACATGACGCAAGCCTCCACATACTCAACCCCCCTTTCTCTAAAAATGTTCTCGCTTAATGGGCAGGGTCTGAACATCCCCGAAAAGAGAAGTAGCCTCCTTGCGGAAGCATCGAGTCATAAAGCGCAGGTCCTCTTCTGCCAGGAAACCCATTTTAAAACAGGATTGGTCCCACGCTTCCAAATCCCTCACTTTCCTACTGTATTCCACGCTACATGCCCAGATTCTAAATCAAAAGGGGTCTCCATTCTTCTTTCTAAAACATGCCGTTTCAATGTCAGGGATAAACTTATTGACGAGGCTGGGACATATTTGTTTTTCAAGGGGACATGGCATAATAAACTGATCACTCCGGCCAACATTTATTGCCCAAATGCCCATCAGGTTACATTCATAAGGGAAATCTCTGCCAAGCTGACGTTGTTCTCCTCTGGCCTCTTGGTACTGGGGGGACTTTAATGTTCCCCTAGATCCACTCGTAGGGGGACTTCTTCCCTTTCCTACTCGCCTCTCAGACAAATTAATTACAACTAGCTGCTCTCACCTTGCACGACACATGGAGGACCCTGTATCCTCAGGAACGTGACTATACTTTCTACTCTACCCCGCATAACAGATATACGAGACTGGACTACTTCTTTTTGACTCAACGGGATCTCACATACCTCCAGGGGGCATCAGTTGAGGCCATGGCCCTTTCGGATCATCATCTGATAACAGTCACCTTGACTTTCCCGAAGACCATCACCTCCACGAAGATATGGAGGATGGTCTCCTCATTCTTATCGGATATTGCAGATACAGCAGTTATAAAACAGGGAATCAAAGACTTTTTTGCCTGCAATGACACGCCTGATGTGTCCCCTATTACTCAGTGGGAGGCACACGAGTGCGTTATCAGAGGCCAGCTTCTAGCCATCTCAGCCCGGAAGAAAAGAGAACACAATACCAGAATAATAGAACTTACTACTAAACTACGCGCTCGGGAAACACAACACAAACAAATTTTTGGCAGTCAGAATAGCGCGAGAATTGGTAGAGACACATTTGCTCCTAACCGAGGAACTTTTTAAAAGAGCTAGGAGTCGGCATGTGCTCTCCCAAAAACTGTTCTACGAACAGGGGAACAAACCAGGTCGGTTGCTGGCCAGGGCAACCCAAAAACTTAAACTTGTATCCACCGTACACCACATCATGGACAGCTTGGGCAAGCAATTTTCTAAAAATGAGGATATTGCTCGGCAATTCAAAAATTTTTATGCCAAGCTGTATAACCTTCAAAGAGAAGACTTAAACCCCATTCATCCCATCAAACCTAAGAAGCTTATACGAGACTTTCTAAATCTCCATAGCCCCAAGGCCGTCACCGGAGAAAGCACAAGCTTTAGAAGCCCATTTGACTACAGAGGAACTGGAAAGCGCTCTCAAGACAATGAAACCGGGAAAATGCCCAGGCCCAGATGTTTTTCCAGTCCAATATTTCAAAGCTTATTTTGATCTCTTAGCTCCACATTTCCTCAGAGCCTTTAACACATAAGCAAAGTCACCACCTAATTCATAGAGGTTGCTGGATGCATACGTGACGGTGATACAAAAGGAGGGGAAGGACCCGACCAACGGTGCGAGCTACAGACCCATCTATCTGTTGAACATTGATATTAAGCTTTTTGCTTAATATCAAGCAGGTTCACATCCCAATCTGGATTGGTTTAGACCAAGTGGGCTTTGTCCTGTGGAGGGAGGCCCGGGACAATACGATCAAAGCCCTGAATTTACACCATTGACTTACCTCCACCCAACAAGAGGGCTTCCTTCTGTCTATAGATGTGGAGAAGGCATTTGACAGGGTGGCTTGGGACTATCTGGCAGCAGTTCTAGAAAAGCTGGGACTTAGACCGCATATGCATGCGTTCATCATGTCCCTGTACCATAACCCAAATACCAAAGTTAGAGTTAACAGCTAACTGTCGGATGCCTTCACAGTGCACAATGGGACTAGAGAGGGATGCCCTCTTTCCCCCCCCACTCTACATCCTTACACTTGAACCCCTCTTGCGCTGTATTCGGGCCAATCAAGACATCAAGGGAATTCAGGTTAGGGAACAGGAATTTAAAATTGCGGCATTTGCCGATGATGTCCTTCTCTTCCTTACTTCTCCGTTTACGTCACTGCCGAACCTATTATGAACACTCGAACATTTTAAGCTACTTTCCAATCTGAAAGTGAACTATTCTAAGTCGTTTGCCTTGAATGTGTCCCTATCACTCGCTACTCAACAACTCTGCCAAAGAAATTTTCCCTTCCAATGGAAAGTGCATGCGATCACGTACTTGGATATCCAACTTCCAGCTAAACTCTCAGAGCTGTATAACCGTAATTTCTCAACTGAATTACAAAATATCTGCCAAGACCTCCAGCTGGAATAGATCTTCTATCTCACGGTTTGAACGTGCATCCCTGATATTGATATAAATGACGATCCTGCCCCGGCTACTGTACAAGCTTCAGACATTACTAATACGTTTGCCCCCTGCCTTTTTTGGACAATTTAAGCAAATCTGTTGAAACTTCCTATGGGCCAATAAACCTGCCAGAATAGCGTGGGCCAAGCTTGTATTGCCAAAAGCACATGGAGGCATAGGTCTACCTGACCTCCAACGGTACTACTGGGCGACACACCTGGTGTGGATAGTGGACTGGAATGTTCACCCCCACTGCAAGGGTTGGGTGAACCTCGAGAGCCTGATCTCAGGGACGCCACTGAAGTACGCCCCCTTGGCTAAATAGACAACATATCTTGCTGGCGGCTTTGTCCCATCCCCTTATTGGGGCCACTTTAACATCATTTTACAGAACTTATAATGCGTACTCTGCTTCATCGCGACTATCCCCTATAACCCGTTAAGGGCAACCATGACTTTCCCCCAGGTCTCTCTACCTCTTTCTTATCAGCCGAATGGCCCCATAAAGAAATACAGGCACAACATTTTTTTCACAGAACTTGCTTTTTGAGTCAAAGGGATTTAGCTGCAACATCAACTACGAAATCCTTCTCGTTCTAGTCCTATATGCAAGTTAATCACTTTCTAGCTGATAACTCCTGGAAGGAAAATTTCACGAGACCCCTCACGCTATTTGAATCGCTTTGTATGCGCACATCTCCCCAAAATCGCGTAATATCAGTATTATACTCATCCCTGTTTAGTGCACCGTCACAACTCCTTCAACCAGAGTACTCTTATTGGAATGCAGTAGCGGAGAGAGAGAGAGATCTAAACGGGGGAATTGGACCGTATCCACCTTTATATTTATAAAGGTTCACTAAATGTTTCGGCACAGGAAAGTGGATACAAACTTAGGACGCGCTGGTACAGAACCCCAGACCTCTTACATAAAATATCTGCCGCAATTCCTGACATCTGCAGGCGATGCAAGGGGGATGTGAGATCGCGCCTCCATATTTGGTGGAGCTGTCCACTCATTCAACCTTACTGGCAGAGGGTGCATAACACCATCAGTCAAGTAACAGAACTGCCATTAGAATTTACCACACCACAGTGTTTATTGCACCTGACCAATATCCCTAAAAAAATATACTATAAATCTCTCGCAATGCACATGGTCAACGCTGCAAGATGTGGATCCCTGTACACTGGCGTGCAAGAACCCCCCCTAACCTAAGTGAGTGGTTTCAGAGAATCAACCTAGTCGCTGAGCTGGAGGAACTGATATTCACCTCGCTTGATAGGATGAATAAGTATGCAGCTATTTGGGACTTATGATAGTCAAGGAGGTCGAGTCGCTGATCCAACTAAGAGACTTTGGTGAGTGAATCCAATCCCCCCCAAGAACGTGCGGTCACATGTCCCTAGGTGTAGAACGTCGCAACTGGTACACGTAACGCTCTCTAAATATCATATAAAAAAATCCCTATAACCAGTCCACGTTATTTGTGACACCACACCATTTAAGATTACCGTCAAGACAATGAACTGACTACCACAATACGTGGGAGACGGTCATTCCAACTTACTCACCTGTCGAGGTGGTTTATACCTCCGCGCTAGAGTGTAGGGGGAACGTAGCGGACGTC